>VYXC01002457.1:643253-835553 GCA_013397175.1 Platysteira castanea | reverse complement strand
AAAAAAAAAAGAAAACCACCTGAATTAGAATGGAATTTTATGACATTTTGCAGAATTGTAATGGGAATAGGGACTCACTGCAGGATATGCATACTCCTATACAAAACCAAAACCAAATTAAAAGAACACAAACATGTGCCATGCTTGCATTAGACTGACTTTGAAAAGAAGCCTGGGGGAATAAGGGAAAAAGAATAAATCATTAAAAATATTAAATTAAAAATATTCTATAATGAAAAGTGGGAAAAGGCAAGTTTCCAGAACAGGCTTTAAGGGCTCTAAGCAGAATATGTCAAAGTCATAGAAAACATACACATCTCTAAATAAAAAAGAAAGCAAGATATAAACCCCTAACTCCTTCCATGATAAAATCACAGTGCTGGTTATTCAGCTTCAGAAAATGGAATATTAGTCTACAGAAAGAGGCCTAAGTGGTGAGAGACAATGTTATATTCTGGAAAACAACAACGATGCGAACAAGTTTGTCAGGAGAAAAAAAGCAACAAGAAATAATTCTTTATCAAACACAGAAAGACAGGAAGACTGTGAACTTTTATCAAAGGAGCCAGATCCTTCTTGCTGCCTTCCTTATCAGCAAAAAAAGTGGGAACCACCATCTTCTTAGGCACACTGACATGTTGATTCTGCAAATCAGAATGAGCAGAAAAGGAACTATTATAGCTGCTATAGCACTGAAATTAAAACTTCATTAAAATTAAACAGAGCATCTAAGTCCTTTTCTGCAAAGCTGTTCTCCAGAACCCCGGTCTGTATTGGCACATGGGATTGCCCTTCCCCAGGTTCATGCAGGAGTTTTCACTTGTGTTGGTTTCACTAACCATAAACTGGCTTGTGAAATCATCAAATTTATGTCAAGAGGCTAATATAATGGGAAGATAAATAGAAGGACATAGTTATAAATCACTGAAAATATGTAAATATATAAATTCTCAGCGTAAGTGTGGCTAGGTCAGTTGTGTTTTCTGTGTGCAATTATGTTCTACAGCATCTTGAGAAGGATTAAAGAAAACTTCTATGTGGACATTTACAGCCTTTTGATGAGATGACTCATAACTTGCTAGGAAAATAAAATTAATCATAAAATGAGAAGAATACTTGTGTTCTTAGAAGGTGGATAGCATGAGAAAGATGGGAAACACAGTACATTTTCAACAATATGAACAGTTATTGACCTCAGCATTTTGCCTCTAATGAGATTGTGTTGGTTAAAATTCTTTTACAATCATTTGGGAAGAAGAATGGGAACCTGAGACGATTTTCATATGGCACAAAATTGCTTAATTTGGCAGGATTATGGAAGACTCTGGAAAACTCACAACATAACCAAATTGGCAGTGTCATGGCAAACAGTTCCATAAAGCCAACAGCAAGACTGCACAGACTGAAAAGACTTCTTTTATACTTTGTGCATGAGGTCGGACTCTAACTTATTGTGGCTTCATATCTCAAAAGAACACTTGGAGTGTGTGCTAAGACATAATTAAAAGTTTCTGTATTTTGAAAAAGGCCTTCTTGTGGTAAATTGTATTAATTTCTGATTAAAAAAAAAATCAAAAGAGACATAAATAGATTGAAGATGGAAGGGTTTTATATGTAGGGAAAAAGGGTTATTAGAAAGACAGAAGGCCCCACAGAAACAAAAAATAGCAGTCCTGTAAAAATGACTAATAAAAAAAAGAAAATTATTTAGTAACAAACAATTCAACTAAGAGTAGTAAATAGAGTAATTATGTATAAAGGTACTCTAAAACAATTGACAAGAAGAATTTGTATTGAGTGCTAAAAGTACAAGAGCAGAGCTACTGAATGAAGGACAAATATAGGAAACATAAATCTTTAAAGAAAATATGTTGCATTAACAAGCAAATGACCTATGGAAATATGTTCTACTGGGTCTTGTTGGAAAACACTAAAAAGGAAAATATTTACAGGAATAAGAAGAAAAACGGGAAGTGTAGAGGATAGAAACTATAAACCTTTTGAACGTCACATTTAAGTGTGTTCATCAGCCATTGAACTCAGTTGAGCCTGGGAAGTCATATGTCCAGTGTTCAAAGATTTTGACCAGCTGTTTTCTAGGGACTTTAAATGAGAGATAAGCTGCTTTGTAAGTCTCCCACTTTTGAATCTTTATTTGAAGCTTTTGGTCCTGACAGAATCAAAATTGTGAGTTTGGGTTATGTAAGTCTAGGTCTGATCCAGCAGTACTTCTGTTCCTCATATACAGCTGCCAAGAGAAGGGATTGAAAACCTGATGCAGAAACTGACACAGACACTGCTGTGCCCTTGAGACAGCATCTAAACAGAGGTGTGTTAATATAAGGCTACGAATATCTCAGCAAGGTGGGATAAAGCCTGGTGATAGTGAGTTTACACAAACACCAGACCCAAATGTCTCCAGCATCTGCAAAACACAAATTTATGAAATTGTAAACTGGGATTCTCTGAATCACCTTGGCCAAGTGTAAATGGCTAGGAAAGAACTGGATGGTAGTACTGCAGAGGGAGGATAGGCAAATTAACCAAACAGACCCTTTTCCTTTAGATTTTGATGATGACAGAAGTCAGTTCAAGGAGAAAGCTGAAACATCACCTGTAACTCTCCTTCTGTGTCATGGCATTGCTGCAGAATTTTTCTGCTGAGGGACTTTGGCTGTGCAAAGGCACCACAGGCTGAGCTAAGCACATGGTATCAGCTCTCACTCTAGATTCTGTTTGGACTCACACATTTTTTAAATGCATTTTTATGGCTCCATCCCCTACAGATTTCTTCAAATAGCCAAAAAAAAGGAAACATCAAATAAAAAGTAGAAACCTTTTGCACATAAAAGCATTTGAAAGTTACTTCACTCTCAGGGCAGGTTAAAATACAGTTTATCAGAGGCAATCCATCATCTACACAATTTGCATGTTTTAATAGGGACCTACCTTTCACAAGACTCATTATGATTCAATATGCAACCCTAAAATTAACAACAGTAGTTTCATCAGTTAACAGGAACTACTAGGCAACCTTTGTAAAATGTAGTATTTCCTTTCCAGTAAGAGCTGTTGGGAGTGAGGATTGTGATACAGTGCAGAAAAGCAGAGGTGTCCCTCAACATGCAGCAGTTCTGGTGGATGTCATTTGTGGGACACCTATAATGACACATCCTTTTTTCAAGAAATGTTTTGGGTTTTTTTTTGAAAGACAGGCACATATACAAATAAATATAACAAAAATTGTTTAAAAGTGTTTCAAATCCTTGCAATTCTGTATAAAAATCACCATGCTAAGGGACACGATTTAATAAAACCCAGTTGTCAGGATTTCAGGTGAATAATTGGTAGAGAAAACTAATTTTGGACATTCAATTTCTTTACAGACTTCTGCTATCTAAATGATGTGACCTATATCTGAAAAGAAGCCTTGGGCCAAAGCCACACCCATTCCCAAGTTTGTATTTAATTTCAAGGCCAAATTTTCCATTTTAATCCAGTTTGGAGGGTACTGGTTTTTAATTCATGTCAAAGAAAAAATGTTTCTATTTTTTCATCATCACAGGTTCACCCAGATCTACAGCTGAAACAGCTTTCAGCAGCAGAGAAAACTTACAAATTTTACTGTTCTGTATAATATTTTTGCTGGTATTGCAAAGATCTGGGGGGTGCTTCCAAGTGTATAGTCTTTATCACGTGGTTTGTACAACAACTTAAGCTAATAATTCAGTGAAAATTAGACAGCTATACCATTTTGGTTTGCCTAAATCATATTTCACATATATTGTGACTCTCACCAAAGTGTCAGTCAATTAGTTAGGAACAGATGTCACCTGTATATGTGGGATACAACCATCTCTCTTGAAAAGTGAGAGGGACCCCTCAAACATGTCTTGCAGAGATTCTGTGCTGGGCAGCATCAGTCTCTGCACCTTCCTACTTGGATGTCATACAGTATTATTTCTGATTCTAATCAAACTAGGGGAAGTGAGACAACCTTGATGTGCCCCAGAGACAGAAAAGGCTCAACATACATTTTTAAGGGAAAAACATTTATATGGTGGCATTCTGCTGTGGTGCTAAGTGCATCTTGTGTGTTATAAAATCTGTGAAGATGTTGAAATAGTTGCTTTTATTAATCCATAAAGACTCCTGTAATTCATTTTCAGCTGGGTAACACGCAAAAAAGAACTGTTGCTATGAGAATGCATGTTATGCTACTAACAGATTTTCAGATGTTATAATCCACTGAGATTAATTCAGAAACAATTTTAAAAAAGAAATTTCTTTATTATTAATTTCCTTCATGGTACTTCTATGAGGATTCAGAAAAAAAGAATTAATTTTGTTTCATTCATCATGATTTATTGGCACACCTCTGTATAAAGGTGCCCAGGTTAGTTTTTCATCAACATCCATCCACCTTGAAGCAAGAAGAAAAACTGATTCAGCTGGATTTCATATAAATCCTAGATATATTCCAGACCATCAGAGAAAAAGGCCTATATATGCAGCTTAATATGCTGTTTAGTAAGTGTTTTATTATTTCTATGTTAAAGATTCCCTGATTAATATTTTCATGCTTGTTTGACTTTTAATGCGGTGGAGCTTCACTGAAAGGCTGCTCCAGTATTGCAGTATCAGAGCTGTAATGCAACACTACTGTGAAGCTGGGGTAAGAAAAGGTAATAATCTTCTAAAGGTAGAGATATGGAGTGACTTGCCCAGAACAGAATGGGAAAAAGGTGATGGTGTGTTTTGGGTGTAAGGTCTGCCACTGGATTCCCTGCAGACACATATTTTCACAAGAAGGCCAGATACCTGCAGAATAGGGAACTTTTCATCTTTATCTCTTTCTTCTGAGCCCATCAAGACCTCCCCATGTATAATTTGGGTACATCTGGGTGGCTGGAGGTTTTTAGAGGGAAGCATGCCTGGCAAACTCTCAGGAGGAAATTATTTACTAGAAAGTGGTGAATTGGCATCAGTCCCCTGGCACTTGGGAGTGTTGTGGGAAACTGGGTTCTAGCTGAATTGTACCTCTGTAGGAAAAGAGGAATCTGATAAGCAGCATGCATTGCAGAAGAAGAAAGTAATAAGTATATTTTTTCAGCTTTCTCACACAGATTGTTGGGGTTGGTGGCGCTGGGAGATCACCTCAATGCTTCTGCAAAAGTGAGAGATAGCAGATAGCTCGCTCCCCTAGGGGGGATTGTTACAGGAATGAATCAGATCTGAGCTCTAGGGTCTAAGGGATGTTTTAATCACATTTGTGGAGCAGTAGGAGCAGGAAGGTAAGTTGCTCCCAGCTAAGGTGGGAAGCAGGGAAGCAAGCCAGGCAGAGCTTTGTTCCTCTCCTGGGTTAATAAACAGTGGAGATCTGAAATGAGAGCAGGGTGTCTCATCTACAATGTGCTAAGACACTAAATGACTGAGTCAAACTTCACTGGATACTTTCTGGCTAACTGTAAAAAATTAAGGCTCCTGAGCTAAGTGCTTCCCTGCTGAGCTGTGGCTGAGGTGAACGTTCACAGGAGCTGTTATTGAATAGTGTAAAGGAGGCATTTTGAGGGTCTTAGTGACAGCCCCACCACTGGGTCCCACAAGAGCCGCTCCACTTGCTGCTCAAAAGACTGTCTTAGGGGTCATATTGGAGGACTTGCACAGAAGTCAGCGTTGGTTCTCCACTTGGTTGCAAGAAATTTAACAAGATTCATCTGTGAAGTTGCAGGAGCACAGCTCTCTTCAGACTTGTAAGAAGAGCTCTCATTCCTGGCGCAACATAACAGATCAGAAATCCCTTTCTGTTTTCTGATGATGGTTTTGATTCCCAGCTAAATTGTAATTACACAGGAAATCCAAATGTAAAGCTGTAGAGCAGGGAGAGGTGCTCTTTCATGTTCAAAAGCATCTCACCGTTCTGTGGGTGGTCGCATAATTCAGCAAACGCCCACAAATGGCAGAAGATTGTGTCAGGCAGTTCTGTCAGCCCAGCACCGCCGTGCAGTGCTGGGGCACACCTCACCTAAACACTCCAGGGCACCCTGACTTCACCAGGAGGTAAAACTGGCACTCAAAACAACATTTCAGAAAATACCATGTTTGGAAAAATAAATATGAAAGAGTACAAATAGCACGTAAATCACGATTATACTGCTCTTACCAGGGGGGATATTTAATACTCACTTCCTCAATAAAGTGCAAAATTAGAGAGTCATGAAAGTCACTAATAGAAAAGAATGGTTTAGGATTTTTTGTAATATATTATTAATCTGGAAAGGAATATTCAGAAGTTCCCCATTACCCACTTTGAAAATGTGAGTCCCTGCTGCCCATCTTCTGCAACACAAAGTTTATTCCTTTACCTTAAAAATTCACACTGAAAATGAAACATTGTTTATTTAAAACTTTTATTATCCAATGGCTTATACGCTGTTACTTGAGACATTTAGACAATCAAGTTGCAGCAACTCATGGAGAAAATGAATTGTGGCTGCAAATAACTAAAAAATGTAAAAATTGTACATCTGTCTCCATCATACAATGCTGTTACACATCTGAGTCCAATCTGGTTGTTTTACTAAGAAAAATATGGGTTTGGTCTGGAAAGCAAAGCAAGAGCTCCAAAGCTGCAACACTCTAGTTGAGTTCTGACTCCAGGGTTGCCAGTCTGACTGTCAATTCTGTTGTGATTATGGGATGTTTAATACCAAAAGGAATACTTGCCGGTGTTAGGGTTTTGTTTCCCTCCCACCCCTGTCACCGGCACGTCTGTGCTTTCACTGCTTATGATCAGGAATGGATTAAGACTCAAAATGATGCCCAGATTTACCAAAATTACCGGGTGTTCTAAAATGCTCCTCTGCAGCCTCTCCCCACGCAGTCTGCCCGGTGGCTCCCTCCTTCCTCCTTCTCCCAGCAGGATGCCATCCCGCCTTCCCCTGCTCCGGAGCCCTTGATGTCCGGGCCAGGGGAGGCAGCTGAGCCCCCGGGAGGGCGGCTGGCCCCTCCCTGTGCCGGTGCCACCCCCGCGCCCAGCCCCGGCTGCTGCTGACCACGGACCCGCGCCCCTTAAGGGAGGTGCCTTAACCCGCTCCTGCGGATGCTGGGCAGGCAGGAGGCAGAGCACAGCTTGCTCTTCGAGGCAAGGGGAAATTGTACTGGGGGAATCCATAACAGTAATATTTGGGCTTGTAAACTGAACTGATTATACTTATAAGGCGTAGAAGGGATATATTGTAACCCCGCAAAATATCAGGCTGCAACATAATTTATATCCTCACTTCACACAAAGGCAAAACTGAGCAATGGTTAAAATTCAAGTCTTTTACTATTTTGATGCTGCATCATAATAGCAGGTGTATAAACTATAGGTGAGAACACACAGGAGGTATTTTCAAACACTTACAGTCATTAAAAAATAAAGTGCTCAAGGGCATGAATATTGTCAGTCCAAAATTTTTTTTTTTTTTCCATTTGAAAGTCTAACAACATTGTGGCTGGTCATTTAGAACAATGCCGTGCTGGGAACCTACTGCTCCAGGGTCAAAATTATTTCAGCCCTGATGGCTTTTATGCTAGACTTTTCTCGTTTTCTCTTTCTATACGTAGGGCAAACAGAGACTGCCTGAAGATGTGATGGCACATCTCACAGATGCTGCCTGAAGTCATTCCTGCTGCCGGCAGGTCCCAGAGTGTCTGAAAACTGGGGCACCATGGTGGGTGGAGCTGCACAGCCATAAAATGATGCTCCTACAGTCCAGCTCATGCCCTCAGTAAGTCAGGAATGTGTGCCCGCATGCACAGCGTACACACACACACACACACACACACACACACACACACACACACACACGTGCATCCTCTGACCACCTCAGGAACCATTTCTCTTGATCTCACTGAAAGCGCATCCAACCTGGTTTATGATTTTATTGATTTCAATGTCTAGAACTCCAAGCAGCTTAAAAAAATCAGAACATCTGTGTTCTCTATCATCATTAGTAAAATTGTGACCTGTCATCTTTAAGTACACTTGGACTATGAATTATGGAAACCCTCAGGGAATAAATAGCAAAAATTTCATGAATGAAAGGAGGCAAAACTATGTCAGGATTTTAAATTAAGTTGATTATTTAATGATCCGTTAGTCAGAAGCTCTTTGACTGGTCTTTACTTTACAAACACATTCTTTCTTACATTAAGTCTTTTAAATACTAGAAAAACATCCTATCTGAAATAGCTTGAGGATTGCAGATTCAGTTTTGATAAAGAGGTGTGGACTAGGAAATCTCCTGAGTATTTTCTTCTGTGTTGGTACAATTCTGTGTCTTTTGGGGCAGACCAGAATACTATGATGAGTATATCAGAGTGCAAATCACAGTTTTAGTGCCACCTTAGCTAGTGAGTGGCTGACCATTTTCTACAGCAGGGGAAAGAAAAATTCTCTGTCTGTAGTTCTGCTGTGTAACCTGTGTTTCGCAGCTCTGTTTTCTCTTGTACATTGATCTGCTGCATTTTTGATAATTTTACTGTATATACAGTGTCAGTTCTGCCAGGTACCTCTAATGCTGATCTCCTACTGTATTTCATACTGTGAACGGAACAAGGATGTTACTCTTGGCATCAGGCTGAGGCACACATTTTGGGATAAAGAAGCTCAAAGACCAGTCAGGCAGTCAAAACAGAGGCAGAAACAAACAAATGTAGCAGTCCGCAGTTGGTTTCCTGGCACATTATTTATTTTGTAATAACTGCTGATAGTAAAATCCTTTCCAAGAAGTCATTCAAATTTGCTATTATTTCTCTTTGAAGCTGTGGTTCATTAACGTCTATTTTGTTATTAGCATTATGGTTCCTCAGTAAGGCTCCAGCCTGCAGGTCAGGCACAAGCAGTTTAATAAGATTCAGATGGTATACAAGCTATCAGAGAGGTATAAAATTCTTCAGACTTGCAATAACAGCTCCTGTTCCTGGCAGACCATAATATCAGCAAGCTCCAGTTCCGCTTTCTGTTTACTGTAGATAGTTCTGATTCACAGCGAAATTGAAATTACACAGGAAATCAAAATATTCAAACTTAAAGGTATGCGACAGAGAGGCTCTTTTACTCTTTCAGGACTATTTCATAATTCTGGGGAATGAAGGCATTTTTCAGTGTTTAGCACGCTAAAAATCTCACAGGAAAAAAATTCGTGATAGGAAAAAAACCACCAATATAAAAATATACTAATCCTCACTCAAAGAATTGCAGTGTGCACAGTTTAAAGACACGTGATTGTATGGACTTACATTTCCTATTGTTTAAAACATTGCTCCTGGTGTTTAACATGGAAAAGCACAAGGCAGGAAGAGAAGAGCAGTACTGGATAGAAACATCAGCAAATATATCCAGCTCATCAATACTTCCTTATTCAAGCCCTGATTGGAATTTTTGCATAGAAATGAGGTTAAATCCCTAAGTAGTTGCTAATCCCCCACTTAGAGCTGCTAATTTCCATGCTGAACAGTATCTATGTAGCTGAAGAGAGTCAGTCTTTGCACATGTGTCTGCATGTAGGTGTGTATATATGTATGTGATACACCTGTGTCTGTTTTCCTTGCAGAATGCAGAATTCAGAAAGGAAAATGGAGTCCTATTAATAGTCATAGCCTTCTCTATTTTGCTGTGCACAGAAGAGCTGATACTTTTGGCTGCAAGATCTGCCATGCTGGTAATGAATTTACAGGCTGGAAATGAGCCAGCTTCACCATCTACTTATCTCCCATTTAGTTTGCTCGTGTTATTGGCAAATTGCATCAAGGTACCAGCATCCCTTTAATTCTGAAAAATTTAAAAGATGTTCAATACTTTTTGTGTGAAATGCAGATACCAGTGAGGGTGATAAAAGCTTCAGCAACAAGGAAAAAAAGAATTAAAACTGGCAGAGATTATGTGTTCTTTGATACTCTTTCAGCTGTATTTTTAGACTGCTGTGACTACAAGGAAATAATATTCTGATGCATATATATATATATATATATGTGTGTGTGTGTGTGTGTGTGTGTGACAGACATACAGACAGCTCGCCCTTAAAAAAGCACACTGTCCCTAGACATGATAAAAGAACCATGTTCTCATTTTGGAGCTCTTCTAAAACTCAATAATTAATTCTACTACTCATATTCATAATTACCCTTATCAAGTTTTTTTAATAATGAGTTTAAATTCCACAGAAACCTGGCTTCTTTTCCTCCCTCTGTCTCCACGCAGAAAAGCTGTTGAATAAGCACAATATATTTCTTATCTTTCAGGAACTCAGGCTAGTTCACAGCGTAAGCAGCTAAGCTGAAAGATTTAATTCATCTTGTTCATTAAAATTCAAATAATTATAAAGTCAGAGATGTTAACTTTTCGGTTATTACAATACAGCTGGCAAACAGAGACTGTTACAACAACTGGGAGACTTAAAACCTCATCTTTGGTGGCCAGGTAATTTTATTTAACAGTTTAGCAGGAATTTAAATCAATACTTCTGAGAAATCTCCTTTATGAAATTATTATTATGATTAATTGATTTAAATGTGCTTCTAAAATTTCATGATATTTCACATGACATACGTGTAGGGATTATTTCAAGCCCCTGTGGGTGTGTTCCTTGCTGTCTTTAAGTACTAGATAGAGTTCAATGTGGAGATGAATAACCCACAACCCCTTTAAGCCCCGATTCTTCAATTTTAATGGGAAATTGCACTTAAGTATACAAGATGGGTGGGACTGCTTGAAACATTGTGCTCAGGAGACAGGGTAGAGCTGGGTTTATAACCTTTGCTGAGGCATTTTTGATTCATTTTTCAAACTTACTGCTCTCTGAAATCTCCCTGTGAGATATTTTCTTTCACTAGCTGCATTTGCCTTCTCAGCTCAAAACTTAGAAGGCATCCAAGAATAACCACCAAAAAGTCAAGTGTATGGTTTGCTACAAAGCTTTGGCATTGCCACACCTAAAGATGGAATATTTCCACCAAGACATTTACTCTATGGTACATTTCCACCTGCTGGTGCTACTGGTCAAAAATGTTCTGAATGGATGCAGATTTACCAGTTGTAAAATGAGTATCTGTCCTTAGGGAAATTCACATGAACTTCAGCAGTGCTGGTGCTCATTTACTGCTCAAACTGCACTTTCTCCTCAGCTACATGCCAGAATATGGGCTCAGCTCCTATTAGACTTGAAGAATTGTGGGTGAGACAAAGGGAAGGTATTCACAGCACAGCTAGCCTGGCCCCATTTATCAGCCAGATTTCAACGTTCAACCTTCTTTAAAAGAGAGAAACTAAAAATTGACTGACCACCACATACCACAATTACGCCCTACAGATGTGTCCCACTGCAATCCAGCGTGTTTGTGGATGCAGTTGTCTGGGTGGTGAGGATAAGGCTCTTTGGACAAAGGAGTGGAGGTTATCTGGCAATCTGACACCTTTTTGTGTGACCTGAGATACTGGAGATGCTTCTGGGGCAAAGGGGCATTCTCTGAATCTGACCTCGAGAGACATGAAGAGCTGCTGTGTACTTTGAGAGCTGAAAGTGCTTACTCTAACTGCAAGCAGTAACTCCTATCAATGTGTGCAAGGACAGTAAGAGAAGAATTTGTGGGCAACAAGATAAAAAATTCCTAACAGCATCTTCACACCCCTTCTAAATGAATAGCACTTTCCAGCCTTTTATATTAAGTGATTAGAAAGAGTTAAATTAGTGTGATTGCTATGGAAATTTCATAGGCATTAATGTTTTTTACTCCTTCTGTATTGAATGCCCTTGTGATAGAAGAGAAAGAGCAAACATCAAAAGTACCTTTTAACTTCGCAATTCTTTCTAAATTTCTTTAAACTTATAGGCTATACTGATGGCTTTCAAACTTCAAAGCATGCAGGAAGATCAGGGTCACTCAGAAAATTATTTCTTGCAGTTTAATAAAATATGCATGTGAATTGTATGACCTGCCAGAGAAATTATTTATGTGTTAATGTAATGTTGTAACATTAATTACACACTTTAATTTCTTCCTTAGTAGGTTCTTTACCAGTAAGAACAGCACTGGTTCTAAATTGGGGTTGAAACATATGGTACATCACCAAAGCTTAAATAATTTCCACACTCGATTGCTTCTTTGCTTGCAAAAAACAACAATCTTTTTTTCCCTTACTATTATTGTTAGCATTTGGGCAAAGGAAGCAACTGAGTTCTTTTAGCTTTTACTCAGAGTATTCACAATGGATCATTTTCAGTCTCACAATTCCACAGTGTTGTAGTCCGTATGTATCAAATTTATTAATAGTTTCAGAAATACCTATTGCATGTTTGGGTTTTTTTTTTTAATGAATTAAACAGCTTTTATTTATGGCGACTATTGTAAAGTACTTAATCCCGTAAGATTGGTTCCTTTGAATTTCTTTCCTTAGGGGATTTCCCACCTCTTTTTCTATGGTATACATGCGATTAAACTCATGTACATGCTTGCACAAGGAGATATACGGAGTCTTATCTTCTGATTTACTATTCATAGAAAGTTTTTAATAGATTCAGAAAAGTTCTGTGTCACTTATTTCAACAGTGTCCTGTAGCAATTCTACAGTTCAATTCTAAATTGTCTGGAGACAGTGAGAAAAAAAGAAAATGGGTTCTTCTCTCAACTACCATACCAACTTTCTGTATGGTCCTTGCAAATCACCTTCTCGTATAGTCCTCTTAAATGTTAGTCTGAGGCTTAACTTCATTAAAATGATTTGAAATCATTCAAGGGAAAGTGCTATTTTACAAATATTTTTACAAAAAGTATTTGCTTTTATCTGTGTTCATTGTTTTAACTTCCAACATTTCCTTCATTACTTTTATGTTCTTCTACTATAGCCCAAGGTAAATTAAGAAGCAGAGTAAATAAGAGAACCCATTTGGCATTGCTGGTACTATTAATTATGTTATATATGTCTGTCTTACTTTCCTTAAATAAATACTCCTTGTCTCTTTAATCTTCTAAAGTGTCTATCTGTCTAGTATTTCAAAGATTTGCTTAGTGACAATGATGCTGGGATTGCTATTTTCTATAAAATTATTGAATTTTCTTCTGTCAATGTCCAGTTTTTCCCTGCTGTACTTTTTGTACTGTCACAGAATAACCTAAACCCATAGATCACTAATGGCTACTATGTTTTCTCTAGCTAAGATGCCACCTTCTTTGTATTTTATCCTGGCATCAATGCTATCTCATGGAAGAGGTTTTCCAGTTGTTCCACATTCAGTCAGTCTGCACCCAGTCTTGGTGGCACTCAATGACATCATAATGTCACATGAGGCTCTTTTGCCATGAACGAGCAGAACTTGGAGCTCAATTTCATTTCATAAATCTCCCAGTAAGTCTTTGGCACTTGCACATTAAGTTTTGGGCTGTGCTGGATTTCACTCAGTGTGATACTGAGTACTGATACATTCAAAATTAGTATATATTGCTTGACTTTTGAGTCACAAAGAGCTGTGCTGTTGTTCAGGCTTGAGACGTAGATTGGGACCTGAAAGCCATCATCAAGTAGGTCACCACCCACACAAGAAAGATGTCTTTGTTCTGTGTAACATCATTTTTTTAGAGAATGAATTGAATGCAAATGTGCAAAAAGCAAAACCCAGAAATCCAGCTGGTGTAAAGTGCATTGGGATTGTCACAAAAGTCATGGACGAGCCATAAGGAGGCACAAACAACACGTAACAGAAAGTAACATTTAACTTGGGCTTTTCAAATATGACATTTTTTGAGGTTAGGAATATAGTTAAATTATATGTTTTCTCACATGTTGGAACTTTTTGGAATCTGTGGGAGAAAAAGTGGAATTATGAAAATACCACAGATATTTTTTGGGTACTTCTGGTTTAAGGGAAGTCAGGAAATACTGAAAATCATAGAAAGACATTTTTTCCTGACGTTTCCTATCATCAGCATTCTGGAACACTTCAGATAAATTTCCAGAAGCTTTGGGAGAATGTTCAGATTTTGCAGTTCTTCTTCAAAATGTATTGAATAGTTGAACTTTTTTCCAATTCACTTGAAACAGCTAGAATGTTTCCATTCATCATCAATGAGGTTATGTGTGGTTCTTAATTTATTCATGTCCTGTTAATAGATATAGATTGAGATTCTTTATATTACAGTTCATTGAGTAAGTGGTAGAATGTTCTTCCTAAAAGATTTTTAACATTTGGGTTTAGGATTAGCAGAGTGGAGCCCTGACCTCTAAACCTAAAGAACCTAATGAAGAAACCAGAGAGGCAGGAAACAAATGTCAGGGATTGAGAGAAGACAAGAGGATCCTGCCAACCTGCTTTTTATTTTAACTTATTAACTTTTCTATTTAAAAATGTGCTCATTCTGAAAGACCTAACTCCTTCCATGAGTTTGCAACACACAATTACCCCCTGTCTCTTTCCTCTATGCCTTCTGACTCCAGCACGGTCTCCTCCCCTGTCCCATGGCCACCCTAGGACTGCATGTTGACCCTGCATCTTCACAGCTCTCCAGTGGCTTCCTGCCTCTGCACTGTGCCACTCTGACTGCTCTCAAAGGTTCATTGTTAGCTTGACCCACACTGGCATCATGTCTAAAGCACAGATTTCCCAAAAGGAATGAATTCTGCTTTTCTCACAGATGAGTGAAGTCCTTTAGTTGTCCTGTCCTGGTACGGCTTTGCTAGAGGTGGTTAGGCTGGAAGTGAACTATTAAGCATGGCCTAGTGCTGGCATGGTAGAAAACACGAGGAACTAAAACCTATGAAAGGTGTGCGGCATCCACAGACACCATGAGCATCACTCAAACCCAGGCATAAGTCTTAACGACCACTTGTTAGTGATCCCTGTGATGTTTCACGGCTGTTTCTTGATGTTAAAAGTCCCATGCCCGAGCCATAAATAAGAAGCGGAGACTCCTGCTATATCGCGTTCAGGTTGTTTATTATTTCTTATCTCTAAGTGTCCGGAGCAAGGACAGCGTGTCCAGCTCCTGAAGAATTCCAGCAGAAGTGACCTCCCAGGAAGCCGTCTATACCTTTTTATCTGTCTCAGGAAAACCAACCGAGTTCCACAACGTACAATTATTTATCAATCTATTCCAATTAATTTCTACCTTTTCTTAACATGACAGTGCTACCTCCACCAATCCTATTATCTAACGTAACAGCAGGAAAATGGAGGGGAGAGAAGAAGAAGGAAGGAGAAAGGCAACGCCCTTTGCCCTCCATCTTAACCTCTTTCCCTCTTACCTCCATAAAGCTAAAACTACAAACACCCAGTGATAAAAATAAGCTAATTACACACTTTCTTTCTACTATTAATCTCATCTCTCAATGTGGGCAGATGGTCCCAAGGGCAGTGTTCGAAGATGGTATTCTGGGCACTCTGCCAGGGTCCGGAAACCGTCTGGCAGGGTCTCGAACCCCCCTGGACCGTCATAGGAATATTCTGGGCTGCCACACATAAGTTTCACCCCTTTTCAAGTTTCTTCACAGCTCATATTCCCTGGTTCATGCCCCAGATAATTCCCTTCAGCAGGCACTTGTCTGGGTATATTATGGGTGAATGGCACATCAGGGCGGCATCAAGCTTTTATTCATTAACTTATAATTCCTCTCATCAGCCCCTCTATTATTCACGCTGTCTCAACATTTCAAGTTGGTTTTTTGTTTGTTTGTTTGTTTGTTTAAAATAGCACTGATGTCCACACATGCCATAACCCTGTTCCCCTCCCAGTGTGTTAAACCTTTCCACATGGCCAGACACATGTTAACAAAAATTTTTTACCTAGATGGCCTAAACAGTGGCATATTTCCATTGAATCTAATCTGCTTTCCACTGGGAATCAAAACCAAATCAGTACTGTTATTCTGCTCCATCAGCTTTCCTGATGAAATCAGTCCATTCATTGAGAGCACTGTCTGAGTGTATTTACATACAACACACTTCTTTCCTACTCTTCATTATACATATATAATTATTTTTACATTGCATTCCCAGAGGTGAGTGACACCATACAGATACCAGAGATGCTATTCCGCCTCCAGCAAATGCTCTGAGAAGTGTATGGTATTAAGTAAGGACCCTGTTTCCTTGGTTACATTTAGCAAATTTGCATGCCAGCATGGTGCTATTCATCATGAGAGACATCACAGACCTGTCCATGGAGAGAGGCTTTTGGAAGTGAATAACCTTTGCATTCTTAGTTTCTGCTTTGAATGAAGAAAAAATAGTTGTCAGCATAGCAGGGGATAGGCAGGCTGAGAAGCTGAGTCCTGGAAGCCTTTGGGAATGAAATCAAGTCCTTTATAAGACTGAGCAAAGAATCTGTAGGTGAAGAAGTTCATAAGTTTGACTTTAGTGCTGCTTATGAATGACCACAAGACAATTAGCAGCTTTTGCTCAGAACTTGTGCCCTGCCTGCTGTCTCTGGTTATGCTCTGTGATGGGGAGGGGCAGGACCCTGCTGTTGCACACTTGCTCATTCCCTGGAACATGAAGTATAAGGGAGAATTTTCCCTTAAGTATGTAAAGGTAATGGATCGTGACAAAGTCAACCTGGCCACAGAAGTCAGGCAGTGAAGACAGACCAGTAGAGACTGACCTGGAAACTAAACCTCCTCTTCTCAGACAGCCTATGGTAAAAACATCACATGCCTTCTTGGAGGCATGTGTGCCCTGGCTGGACAGGATCAGCCTTGTGCTACCAGGCCCGGCTTCCCCCATATTGCCCAGACACCGTGGACAGATGGTGTCTCATTCCTACCGTAATCCCTGGGAATGGGATTCTCCCCTGGATGTGCTGTGTCACCGTATACAATTCACCCACAGGTTCAGTCCTAGCTGAATTTCAGTGAACAATCCAAAGCTAAGGTAAAGCGTTAATTTAATTTATCTTTTCAGAATGTTTTTGTTAAAAAAATGTTTATCAAATCCATTTGGTGACTGTCAATGAGCCTGCCACTCACTGAAAAAAAGCTCTGTTAACTTTCAAACTTGACAAGGGCAAAGAGGGTATTGCAGTGGCTGGAAATGGATGAGGATTCAGAGAAAAAGTGCTGAGTGGCAGTGAATTTAGTGCATAGCTGTGTTTTCAAACCAGGTAAAATATAAGTGCAGTTTCCTGTAACACATTAGAAACTGGCTGAACAGTAAGACATTGATCCAAACATATGCAACTGAAGACAACATAAGCTGCAAGTTTATTAAACAGATGCACCAGCTATTTCCCAAGTTGCTCCAGAGCATGAGTTCACTGAGTTCTCACCAGGGTGGTATCAAAAACAAACCTACGTGCACAGCCCCTCTCCATCTCTAGATCTTGTCGTGGTGCATTGAACTCCAGTTTGGGCAGCAACTGCAAGTGTGTTGAGCTAAATGGCTCTGTGAAGCGCTTTAATGGGAGTGTTACACTTTGAAATCTAACGCCCTAACTGTGCCTTTGTGGTGCTAGGAAGAAGATGGGATGAGCTGAGGGTCTATATAGGCCTAGCTGGAAGAATACCTTCCTGATCCTCCAAAGCAACCTCCTTCAGTCAGCTCTCTCTGTGAAGGAGGAAGGAGGTCACTCCTAGACATGCAAATGCTAAAACTACCAAAGGAAGGCTAAAAGCAGGCCAACTCCCTTTTACTTCAAACTGGGTAATAGGAAGAGTGCATTTTTACCTACGTCCTCTGTGAAGGGCTCTCCTGCTCCTTGGTCTTCACCTCACTCAGCCTGATAAAATCTTGGCACTTAATGAAATGGGGAAAGGGGTTTTGAGATAAGCTCTTTCCGAATGGTTTTAGTCTGAAAAGAGTGAAATGTTTTTCTGTTTTACAAAGGAGATTCTTATCAGTGTAGAAATTAATTACCTTTCTTAAAGTTTTGCTATTTTTCCTCATACTGCAAATTAAGATATGGGGAGATTTGTTGTCAGTGTATAAAGTGCCAGTGTTGTCTGGACATGGTTTTCTTTTTTTTGGGATGTCCTTCAAACTGTCACTAAGGACATCAAACATTAGGTTGATGTATCCAACCTAAATTGCAAAGAAACTAATTTTAAGGCATAGACACGCTTTCAATCCTGGCATTTGGCTGATCTGTGGAGTTGCACTGGCAGGTGGCTTGAATGAGCAGCACTAGCTGTGGGCATCAGGGCATCCAGCTGTGAAAACAGATCTGCATGGTTCAGTAATGATAACTGGTACTCAGGGAAGTCTCTTTACCTTGAAGAATGCCAAAACAATTAATGGCTGGTGAGGACCACAGCCACGTGTACTGGACCAAGATACTGGTACCATTTCTGTCTCTGCTGAGGGCTCACCCCTCATTCTGGCTTTGTCTCTCACTGACTACTAGATGTCTTGTTCCCCTAGCTGTACTTTCTTCCTTATTACGTGTCTTTCATTTCCTAGATTAGTCAGATCAAGAGCCAAGTTCCTAAATCCCAGCTCTGTACAAATTTGCAGGGGTCAGAGCAAGCCTCAGAGCTAAGCCTTAACTGCTTGCAGAAATCACCATCCTGAAATCATAAGGGACACCTTCAGATTCTGGTGAGACAGCTTCAAAATCAATTTTTTAAAATGTGGTCTTTTTATTTGCTGCTTGTATTTTGTTCCTGGTTTCAAGATCTTCTTTGTGAACTTGGGAGCTTTTTTCATTTTAAATGAAAGTGGAAATTGTCATGTAATCTCCAGATGCCAGAAGAGAATGTTGTGTCTGCTACTGGGAGATTCTTGATAAAATCATGAGAGTGGGCAACTGGATACATGGGCCTGTGAAATTATTCTAATAATAACAACAGAGTTTAAAGGATTCTAGTAGACCCCCTGTGTAATCCATGAAGAATTTACAGGCATATATATTATGCTTTAGAGTATCTCTGTTCTTTCCATATTTGATAAACAAAAATTATCATTTGGGCTTAGATGTAAATTTCACGCCAAGGAAACAAAATAAGTTCGGCCTTCTGAGTTCAAGTTCTGTGCTTCCTGGGCCAAGGCAAGAAGATGAAAATGAAAACTTGAGGGATTCCAGCACATCTCCTGAATTGAACAGTTGTTTGCTGGGTTTGTTGTTCAAAATTCTACATCAATACATACATTAATGTTCTCACCATCTGGACTTGAGAGCTGTTTAAAACTCTTGGCTTAATCCAAATATATTGAATTACATGCAGAAAGCATAGTTCCATATCTTTTACCTTTTTTGTTTCTGGGCAAACACGAATCTTTAGTTCCTGGCTGACAGCCCTGCTGTGAAGCCGTTTGCTCAGCTGAGCATGGGCTTCCTGAGGCTGCACACGTGTGTGCACATCACACAGACTGGGGCTCTGCACTCTGCCCCCTTCACGTGCAACACCACTGGGGTCTTAATGATGGAATTGGTCCCCTAAGAGCTGCATGGAAGAGAAAGAGAGGAGGAGGGAAATAAAAGCTATGTGTAAAAATGGGGAAGGGGGATAAAGAGTTATGTGTGTGTAACATGGCAAGTCATGCACCTCAGAATATGAACTATAATTGGTAAGGAACTGTTTTGAAAGTCAGTGGGAGGTATTGACACTAGAAGGAGAAAAATAATTTTACTTAAGTTACATGTTTGGAAGAGGAGATCTGGAGGCAGAAATCAGAATATAATGAAGTCAGTCTATGAACCAGGTCAGAGCACATAATTCAAGGATATTCAGTTTAATCTGTCAAGCAACCTAGTGATGGTGATTGTGGAAATAAGTTTTTCTTTCTGATCTTTTAAACTTCAAGGCATTAGAAACGAAACAGTGAAAATCTCATGAAATATGTTGGTGGTATTTCTTTCCCACTTGCCTACAACATCTTGGGTGCATGGGAGAGCAGCTTTGGGGTGCTATGTGGTTACAGGGTGCATTTCAGTCTCCCTTTAAGAAATACATTTTCATGTGCCATTTAATACCTCTTTGAAAAATGCAATAGAAAGTGTATATATATTTGGCTGAATTTAGTTTGCATAAATAAAGTATGCCCAAGTTAGCTCTTCCCCTTTCTCCCATAGTGGTAGCAGAGAGCCGGTTTTCTTCTTATCCTTGCAAGTCATGCAAGTCTGGAATATTCAGAGATTAAAACAAATTTAATGACTAAAAGTCCTCTTTGTGCATTTATCTGTATTTTCTAAGTCATTCTGACTTCTCTGAGTAACAGAAATTTGGAAACTGAGAGTGTATAATGGGGACGTAATGCTCCATGCTGTCCTTAAATATTAAATTTTATATTAAGCATCAACTTTTGGCACCAATCACAGAGGAGAATGAACTACTGGACTTTTGGTATAACCTGGTATTGCTATTCCTGGGTGATAGTAAGGAACATATAAAATACGTGGGGAAAAGATGAAATAAGAAATAATAATGTATGTAGCTCATCCCATACACTCATAGAACAATCCTGTAACTGCGGAGCCTGTGCCAGCAGTGAGAAAGATCCCAGTAACATAGAAAGTGTGTATCTGTGAATGCATATCTCTTCTCCTGGGAGAGGCAAGTGCCTAATTAAAGCAAAATCTATTTCAGAGCCTGTTAGAACCGAATTTTCATAAGGGCTTTAGCCTTAAATAATCAAATTAATAAAAAATGATTACTCTGAGACATCAAGAAGTCAAGTAAATCTCCAATGGCTTCATTTTTGCTTCAGTTTACTGAGGATGGACTATGGCCCAGCACACTGAAAAGTGATTTCCTGGTGGATGGGACCTGGGAAAAAAACAGGTGCTCTGGGATGAAGGCAGGGCTCTTGCCCATTGTCAACCACCTTGATTTGAACTTTGGATTAAATAGGAAAAGGTGGAGAAAAATGCCTTTCTGTGTGAAGCAAATTAAAAAAACCTCAAACAAACAGACTATTAATTGCATGCAATCCAGATGGAGTGATAAATATCTGTTACAAGGGGTTTTATTCTGGGTGGGAGTCTGAGCACTTAAACCAGAAACACACACTTTTTCTTATTAAATTCTCAAAATTCAACACCTCTATTTTACTCCAAGAAACACGAGTATTTATGTTTCTCATTAAAAAATAAGCTGTTTGGGCTCTCATATGTTTGAGAAAATGGTTTTCCCTTGGTTTCCATTAACTAAGTTGATGTAACAGTCCTGTTCTCTGCCTCTGAGTTTTACCAGCTTCCAGGCAGGCAGTAGCAAATCCCATTTCTAATCAGGTCCATGAGACAGAATATTTGCTTGGTTTATGGTTAGGCTGAGGTGCTCACCTAAAAAGCTGACTCACTTTGTTGGATCAAAGTTTGCAAGGTGCTTTTGTTTCAACCAGTTGTCACAGGTTTCCTGGGAAATAGGAGGCAGCCAAGTTTGGGCATGATGCTGGTGAGAGGAAATGTGCTGGATTAACATGGCAGGTGTCAAATTCAAGACTATTTTGAGGGAATATGGTGGTAATTAAATTAAAACATAAAAAATATTTAGATTTTTTTCAATTTTTCTTATGGCTTCACTACATTTTTTCCGGGAAATTTTCTTCATGTATCATCAGAAAAATTTGAGGGAGAGGTGAGAATTACCTATAATATTAAGACAAATAACCTTAAAATTTCCAGTTCATTGGCAGGGAAAGTATTGCAATAGAAAATAGTAACAATGATCTGTCTAACAGTGTTATAGAGCAATCAAATTGTTGGTTCTAGAAACAGAAAGGAAAACAGTGTGGTTTTACTTCAAGATAAATATTTCTGCTTTATGCATGCTATAAAGATGTATCCCCTTCTGGACAAAATAACCAGATCTAAAAAAACCCCAACCCTGCCTTTTTTTTGCACTCCCTAAATATTTCTCTTTTTTAGTGACCTCTGTGCCACAATTTTTGCCTTCAAGCAGTAATTAACTGCTCTGCAAGTCATCACAAGTAAGCCAGAAATGAATTACACTTAAAAAAATAATCCGTAGCATTAATGTATTTTAAAGTAAAGTAATCAGACTTGTACTACTACACCCGCATGTCTCTCAAGTATAAATGTCATGAAATTTTCAATAGTTTTCAATGTCCTGCATAACAACTGAGGCTGGAAAAACTGCAAAGCCTGAACCACCAAAGAAAGTCTGAAATGAGCAGAACTGTCCTTGAACACACCTTAAAATAGTTTACATTTGTCATCCACGAAAAGAGATACTTGCTTCATGCAACTTTTTTTTCCAGCGTCTTGAATAAAATGATGGGAAAATATGCAAATAAGATTAAGCATCCTGCATTGCATTTGATCATATCTTACAACATCTTAAGGGTGAAGAAAATATGATGAATGCCATCATCCAATTTTCCCTCAGGTTTTTAGTTAACCAGCAGAATGTCTACATGCAGAGCTTGATTCTTTCACTTCGGCTGGTACCAGCTGGGAGAAAATCTATTCAAGTGAACAAAACCTCCCTCAGGCATATAATGCTTAGAGAATGGAAGGCTGTGCATCCTATCAGGTTACGCTACAAACCTTTCAGTAAGTTTGTAGTAAATCTCCTGAGATATGACCTGAGATATGTAGGAAATTCTGAGATATGACCTGCTTTGCTTAAGCAATACATGGCACTATGTTTACTATGTTTACTTTATATCAGCTTGAATAGCAGCAGTTTTTATCAGCAGCATTTCTTTGACATCATCTTTGCCAAATGACTTGGATTTGCATGACCAGTATTGCCAAATTAGAATAAACTGCCCAATTTGCAATTTTCGTCAGTTTTCTGATCATTTTACACCGAAGTGTAACATATATCGTTATTTAAATCTGTGCTAAATTCCCTGGAGTAAGATTCATTTGATATGAATGCTGATATTTAACTGTTCCCTTTTTACATCAAGGAAAAATAGTCTTTTAATTAGAAATTATGGAGCAGTGTGATTAGAATGTTTTATATACTTTTAAGCACATATTTTGGGGTCTGAGAATAAGGACCATCTTTGAATTTGTTATGCCCAAATATATTAACCTAGTAGAAAATAGATTAACAAGAATAAACCTTTTAATCTACTGGAAACTAAGTATGTAATCAATCCTGGGAAGAGAACACAAAACCTGAGATACACCAATGACAAACTGACTTTGAAGATCAAAGAAAGGAATTAAAAGTAATTTTTATGAGCATCACAACCTAACATTACAGTCAACTTTTTAAAGTATACTATGTTCATCTCAGCTGGAAATGTTCCTGGGTGAAATTTTGAGGAAATTCTTCTACCCTCATTTTTGGAGTAACTACATGTACCACAACAAAATTAGCTAGATTTACATCAAAATAACTGAAATCAGACTTTTCACTACTTAGTGAATTTAAGCTGAAGTGGGTTACTAAGAAGCATTTGATGGTGACATTCAGAGTGATTGAGGACCAGCTTTGCAATCCACGTGTATGTGTATGCTCCACCTTGTATGGTACCCATGTGTCACCAGTGCAGGCATAAGTTTAGTTCTTCCACGTCACACTGTATCAGAAACTTTGGGGGGGAAAAAAAGGGAAGAGTTATTACAACCAGTTTTCTGGACAAGAGAAGGGCCATACTTTATTCAATTTGTAAGACATGACTAAAGAACAAATGTGACACTCCACGTTTCTGTAAGACAGTCTGGAAGCCTTAGGCATTCTCCAAGACTATTGCATTAAAACACTCCCTATCTTACTTCTTTTGTCATAGTGCTCTTATTTTCGGTTGGTTTTAGATGAAAAAAAATAGAGGTTTCAGGCATTATGTCTGAAGGTGCAAGGCACAAGGGTATTATGATGGCTATTCTGTGTCAGAAACCCTGCAATGTTTAAAAAGAAACAGGTGGGAGATAAAGAAGACTAAAATGTAAAACAGAATTCTATCTTTTTTTCTTAGCCTCCTTTCACACAGCTCCCTCTGCTCTCCCCTTTACTCTTTTCCCCCCCACTTTTTTTTTTTTTTTTTTTTTTTTTTTTTTTTTTTTTTTTTTTTTTTCTTTTTTTTTTTTTTTTTAATTTTCTTCCTGAGTTTCCTTTTCCATCTGTTGTCTTCTCTTCTCACCCTTGGAAGCCTGACACTGGACTTGTGAGGAAGGCTACCATCAACAGCTATGGAAACTGCCTCAGGGGACCAGCCTCACCACTCTTGCAGGGCTGGCAGTGTCAGGAAATCCAGTACTAGGAGCAGCAGGAGAAGCAACCAACCAAATGAATCCATTTCATGAGCTGAGCTAGTGATTCCTCTGAGAAACAATCAGAACCCATGGAGAGGACACAAAGGCCTCAAGCTGCCGTTAGACACCTCTGTACCCATTCACCTGATGTGAAGGCTGGAGCAGGAGCAGAAGCAAGATGTGATGAATCCATCAGGATGATGAAGCAAGGCTGCATTTAAGCCAGAGTGACTCTACTTAGTTTGAACCTTCTTAGTACACAATTTGGGGGTCATTTCTGCCTTTTTGTTGTCTGGGTTAGCACAATAGCCCCAGTGTTTGAGACCTGCATAAAGCATCTCTGAAAAATAAGGGTTTTTTTCAACAAAACTTTACTTCTATGCACAGCAAAAGGATAACACAATCGCGTATTTCTCTTCACTTGTTTGCTCTCACTTCTGAGTATGGCAAAAAGCCTTCTCTTTTTTGCTGGGTTCCTCCATGTGCGTGCTGAAAACCCATGTTCCCAGTTCCTGCATATCTCCAAGCATTTCAGTTTTCTCTTTGTTATTCAGCACTGTCTGAGAAAGATAAATCTTACTCACCGGATTTCCATCAGGCAGATGTGGTCTACAGTTACTGGCTGCTCATGTTGTTCCCCCCAAAATTTCCTTTATAACCTTATCTTTGGCATTGTCTCATTTCCTGCTTATTCCCCGCCAGGATTTGCCTTTGATTTAGTAGATGAACTTGGGGGCAGATCCTGTTTAAAATGTATAGATGGGTACCTTATTCCTCACCAAAGCCTCAGGAGGGGTGCTCATGCACTCCCTATACTACTTAGAGGGGCTTTGGAAACTAATTGCAGTTCCTCCTTGAGTAGTCTGGCTGCCCTCTTGCCTGTAGCTGTCTTCCAGCTCTGAAAGTCAAGGATAACTCTGAGAAAAACAAACAAAGAGAATGTTTTGTTGGCTTGTAGTTTAAAATAATTGCTTTGCTTAGACCTTGTAACAACCTCTATCATTAACTTACGAGAGTGGGCTTTTTTCATTAAATCCAAGCATGTGCTCACACATTGTCTGGGAAATTCATGACAACCCACTGAGATGGCACGACCTTCCCCTGGGATGAATAATTTTTGAACAGAAATTACAGTGGCACTGAGTGAGCTGTGCTGAGGTCGCATAGAGTGTTACTCATCATGATAACAGCATCAGAAACCTTATCGTTACATCTTTGTGTTCATAAATATTTTAGCAATGATTTGTGGCATTTTGCACTCAATCTTTCACACACTCAGAATCAAAGATTGCTAGTAACAAGCCAACGAAGCAAAGGGCATTGCAGCTGCCATTCCCCATCTGGTATATGTATTCCTTGATTTTATGTTCCCTGAGTACCCCAAGAAATGAGCTGTTGTGGCTTCTATGTTAATGGCACTGGGAGATGGGGCTGAATGGGCTCCCCTGGAGACAAAGATCTACCTCACAGCCTTCAGAAACTGCTTAAAAATACACTTCATAAGCCTTTCTCTTATAAGAAGGCCGTAATTATGGCCTGTGTACCTTTGAGCAGGATTGATGAGAAGCCAAAAAGACATCAGAAAAGAGCTTTTGACTTTTTTCTAGGGAGGGGAGAAATCAAGAACAACACACCAAGAGCAAGAGCATGCAAACATATAAGAATAAGATGTGAGAATATGTTACCCTGGCTAAGGTCAAATAGTCACCTTTGTGTGCTAACTTTACTTCTAATTTGTCAACCGAGAAGTTGAAGGTTTTCTGCTTTCAAATACTGTCCTAGTTTTGGCTGGGATAAAGTTAACTTTCTTCCTAGTTGCTGGTATAATGCTATGGTTTAAATTTAGTAAGAGAATAATGTTGGTAACACACTGATGATTCAGCTGTCGCTAAGCAGTTTTTACACTTACTCATGGACTTTGCAGCTCCTCTCACTGTCACACCAGCTAATATACTGGGGAGCACAAGGAACCGGGAGGAGGCACAACCAGGTCAGCAGATCCAAACTGGCCGATGGGATTTTCCACGTTATATGGCGTCATGCTAAACACGTAAACTAGGGGGAAAGTGGGCAGAGGCTGCAGCTCAGGAACTGCTGGATATCAGCTGGTGGGTGGTGAGCAATCACTTGTTTTCTACATTCTAATTCTATTGTTGTTATTATCCCATCCTTTTTGTCTCATTAAACTGTCTTTATCTCAACGCACAAATTTTATTCTTTTTTCCCTAATTCTTTACCCCAACCCACTGGGAGCAGAGGAAAGTGAGCGAGTGACTATCTGGTCTTTAGCTACCTGCTGGGTTAAGCTTACCAAGAAAGTTGTTTGCCTAAAAACAAACAAAAAACCAATCACAACCCAAGATTTCTTCTCAGCTCTAGTAATCCTCGTTTTTTTTGTTCATCTTCACAGCAAAATACTCATGGTTGTTGGTAGGTATTTCACTCGGCAGTAAATTTAATATTTGCATGGCCACGAGATCCATCCTATTGCATTGAGCATTATGTGATGTATGTCTGTAGAGCTCTCACAATTAAGTAGAGAAGAAAAGTGGATGACATACAACTGAGCTTGGATAAGACTGCAGCAAGGAGCTGTGGTAGCATACAACCACTTTGCTGCTGCTGCTCTTCTCAGTACCTAGCCATAACAAGGTTTTACTTTATTACTTTATAGTACTGAAGTGATGGCTTTTTGGGGAAGTTTGGTTAAGGATGACAACTTGGCTTCACAGTCCTTTATGGGAAGCTCTCTTTTAAACAGCTGGCGTACAAGTCAAGAATAACTTTGTTCTTACACCTTAAAATGGATGTGAATATATACAAGTAATTTAACTGCAGGGGGAAAGCCCAGTAGAATATAATGTGCCTGATACATTTGCTTAAAACCAGTTAGCAGGTCTTAGCTGCCAGTTTGCTGACACGTCCTTTAAATTGATTGTGAACAATCTGCAGACTACTTGCATGAAATGCTTGTGGAAAAGTTTTGAACAGAGAGAACACCCAGTAAGACTTCAGGGAAAAATCAACAAAGCCCTCAAACCCTAAGAGCACTGAATATACCATTTGTTAGGAAACATTTGCATTTTATCTTCAAATTCTGCACATAAAACCACTTCTCAGTGGCAGTTTGGTAAGAGCTTTGATAGTTTATTCTTCTTGGGTGACTGCTCCAGCACATGCTTTGCTCTGTTAGGGGTTTTAGTCTTGCTAGATTTCAAATGGAGTAGCCATTAAGGATCCTGCCATTTTATTAGCAATAAAGGAATGGATTAAGTGTAATGCTGGCAATATTTCATTTTTATAGCAGAGAATAGAAATGCAGGAAAGAAAGGGTGCAGAAGATATGATCCCGATTGTGAGTTCCAGAGGCTGTGCTGTGGGTCTCAGCATAGGTCTTGAATGACACTATAAAACTCTGTAAGACGCAAACTATTCCTTAGAGTTTCCCATATCTACAACCATGATAGCTGCTTTAATCTCTGATTAAGGAACAGGGTCTACAGAGCATCCTACTCTACCAGTTGCAAAGTAGGCATATCATACAATGACAGAAAAGCATCAGCAGCATATTTGGGTCAACTTCCCACTATGACTTATTAAGCCTTTTATAAAATAAAGCTCAAAGACCTTATTAATATCAACAAGGTGTGTTATAGTCACTCTTAATGGCAGGGATTAACCTTGTCATGGTTTGCTGCTTTCGTTACAGTGCTAAGAGCGAGCTTGGCTTATCATTCTGTTCACCGTACTGTATCTTTACTGAGTGCAGCGAATAGCTGATTCGGTCTTATTCACAGCAGTGAAATGATATTTCAGGATTTCAACTTTCAGGATATTATGAATTTCTTCTGCAAAGCATGGATCTAAGCCTTGAGATACTGTGGCTAATCAATTATATTAATTTCTTGTTGAAGCGGTGAAATAAATTTTCTGACCTCTTATGTATTTCTCTAGTTGTGAACCAGCCAGGAGAATTGTGGGGACATAACAGACTTTCTAGCTAAAAAGTGAAAACAAAATTTTAATACTGAACAAATGTTGAGCTATAATTTTAGGGGTAGATTCTAATCTCAGTTGAGGAAGGTGCAGTGGATTTATTTCAATATCCCTTAAATCCGTATTAGTGGTATTCAGTATCCCTGTTAGTGGACTGTGCTGTATTAAAACTGGGAGGGCATGAACAGGACTGGAGCAGACAGAGGGTTTTGGAAAAGTGCTACTATTCCAGAGGAAACAAACTAACCCCAACACTTACCTACAGATTTTAACCATTCGCTCCTGTTTATTGCAAACATCAATGAGCTTGTCAGTATGGATTTGGTCACCTAAAGCACACTATAAAGTTTTAAAGTGCACCTGCAACTTCCCAGAAAAGTGACTATGTTCCCTTAAAATTTAAGACATTAAAATATTTGTGTATCCTTTATTATTTAATGCTTTTCACCTGTGAACCTTTCTTCATGCCAGGGGAACATCTTGAGCCTGATTTCTGCCTCCAATAGAATAAATGGCAAGTTTTCACAGGACAGGTGAAAATACTCAAGACCTCAGAGACTCAGATAATACATGTCTTTTTAAGGTAGACTGGATAACTGGAGAGAAAAACTTGCCACAGCTGTGTCTCTTAATGACTCTAATGCACATTATGTTGGAAAGTAGGACAATTAACAGTTTAACATAATGACAAAACATGAAGAATGGCCTCAAGGATGGCTCAATAGATTCACTTCAAAGTCAGGCAGAATCCACATCTGGGAAGAGGTAATGCCTTTGTCTGCAGCTTTCCTGAAGTGAGTGTTCAAATAACTTTTTTCTTAACAGCTGGGGAAAAAACTCAGGGGACTTGCTGTGATTGAACCAAATCTCAAGGTGAACTGTTTCAATGCAACTAGTAAAGGCTGCCATAAGTGCACAGAGGAGATTAATGTATCTTTTTATAAAGGAGGCAGGAGAGGTAAAAAGGTGTTCCCACTGCTGGAGTTCCTCAGTGGAGTCTGCCAGGATGCCCTGAGGTGCTTAAGACTTCCAAACATACACACAAAGTAACCCCCCATCTTGTGGGCTCACCCCTCGATGCTTTCCTGCCAGGCATGAATACCTCTGCATTTTTATTAACTTGACATTATAATTCACTTTACTCTCATGTTTTATATCAATCTATTTCTGCTAGTTACTTACAAATTATTTGAGAACACTGTTTCCAAATGGAGGCCTGAATATCAAAGGCAGAGTTATGATTCTATATGTCAGATAAAATCCCGTCTCCATGTACGTGTGTGAGGTGTATGGAGGTGTGGATGACCAGCTGGAGTTCATCTCTGAGCATTGCAGGTGTCCACACACGGTCAGAAACGTGCTCAGAAATGAGGAGGGTATGCAACTGGACCTTTACAGGAGTTCCAGAGAGGTGTCTCCTGCTGAAGATATGAAAGCTGTAGCTGGATAAACGAATGGTTCTGGTCCTGGCAGCACAGATGAAAGAACTGCAGCCCAGTTGATGGAGTGTGTAATGGTTATACTGGTTTGTCAGGAGACTCAAGACCACTGGTACCTATTTCTAAGCAAGTTCTAAGAAACATCTGGCTCTTCCAGAGAACTGACCACCTCCAAAGCTACACACTACTTTCAAGTGCTTTGTTTTGGTAATCCTAATAACTGTTTATATACAGGCTATGATTTTATAGTATTTTGTTTTGTTTTTCCTTTTTTTTTTCCCTTTTCCATTCCAATTTGAACCCCTTTAGTGGAGTAAAGGAGTGAGAATTAGATCTGCTTTCTCCAGCTGAGATGGAAAAACATCCAGGGAATATAGGGTGTCTCTTGCAGTTCTTGTGCTTTCAACTCCAGCTATACCTTGTTAATACCCAAAATGTTTTCATCTAGGCTGGGAAAAGTACCAAAAGTTAGAGCTGGCCTAAATACAAGGAAACAGCAGATAAACTGCCCGCTCAGCTCTCTCATGCATAAGCTAATGGTATCAGTGGACCTGGTCCTACTTTCTCATTTGTGGACATCCTTTTATGTAGATTCATCCTGTTTGGACACCAGAGACAGGAAGAAAACTGTCCTAATGTGCCTTTGAAATTTAACACACTGCACCTCAAGAGGAATCTGGAGAAATGGCTTAAATCCCTTGAAGAAACAAAGCTATTTAAAATCCTGGTTAATACGGACACGGAGAAAACTGGCATGATTTCCCTTTTGCTTATGTTTCAGCTAAGCTGTAAGTTCAGGACCATGGTGTTGAGGCAAAGAGAAACACCAGGGCAAGTAGCTGACAGTAAGCCATGACTATGGTGATCCCCATGTCTCCTCTGGAGGAAGGTCTGAGGTTGCAGGATCATTTACTTAAGAAGGCAATTCAAATCCCAAATCTGCATTCTCCCTGAAGATTCAGGTTTCTAGTTTGAACGCCTTTCCTCTCTGAACACAAACGAGGAACTAAACTAGAAGTGTGTAATCAGAGATGTCCCCAGTGAGGACAAAGTTATTTTAATGTAATCCAGAACACTGCGAAAAAAATTATAAAAGCATGCATGAGCTGTGTGTTGAATATATCAGGAGAAATTTTAGGAGAATTTACCATTGTGTTGGGATGTAGCTGACCCAAGTAAGGAGGCTAATGGAGCAGAGAAACTAGCATATCTTGAGTGGTTGCAAAATCTTTCTGCACTGGTTTTGGATTGGCTTTGTTAAGGGATTGCTCCTGTGGGCTACTTTTCTGCAGCATTTCTCTTGAACAGATTTCAACATATTTTCCTCTGAAGAATCCATGTATAGATCTATTGAAGGTACCAGGAGAGCAGTAGCCTCAGTGGCATTGTGGCAAGTGGTGACCCCCAAATCACAGATGCATTGCTGCAGTGCCTTCTCTCACTCCTGCTGCCAAGCAGCCCTGAGGGCAGAGCCTGAGGTCTGCCTCAATAAAACCAGAGCACATAAGTGCATCAGCAGCCAGGACTAACAAGGGTGAAAGGAAACCTTTTACCTTTCCTTCACGAATAGCACGTAGGTTTAGAAAGTGTCTCTCAGTGAATGTCCGCAGCAGGGCTAGCCTCCCTGGAGGGCTGCAGGGAGGAGGACAGACAAGACCTTCTCTCAGTGATTAGATTTGGGTTAGCAAGTTTCAGGGTGAATGATGGTGCTGTCTTGTCTGGAGGGCCCAAAAGCTGGTTCCTCAGCATGTGTTCCCTGGGAGACCCAGGAGGCAGCTGGGCTGAGTCATCTCCACTCCCACCTGATGCACCCACTATCAGGCTAATCTGCATCTTTTATGGTTTCGAAGCCCAAAGCCTGGCATCACAGCAAAACTAAGAGACCTGAAGTCCCAGTTCATGTTCAGCTTAGTCTACAGATGAGTAGAGCTCCAATTTCAGTCATTGTTCTGCTGAGCCTGCCTGGCCCTGCTGACGGTGACACCAAGCAGCCAGGCGTTGCTTCTCCAACCAGTCTCACGCCGTGGTTATAATGCTTGACATCACGCACATTCCTGTTTTCTCTGTGTTCCTGGCTTTTTAAAATGAGGTTAGATATTATTGCATAGAATGAAGGTATTTCACCACAATAATGACTAAGATTTTCCTGTTTAGAGGGAAACACCTTATTTAAAGTTCTGAGGAAATCTCTTCTGTGACGTACTTTTACCAGGGAAGCAGTAAATACTGCTTTATTTCTTTTCCTTCTGAGTAATTAACATTATGAATAGTCTTCTGTGTATACATATATATTTACGCATTATATACATATAGTACATATAGTAAGTCTTATGTTCAAACCCACTTACTTCTAGTGGACAAAAATTACTATAAATTAAATAAACATGTGTCCCCCACATTACAGCAACTGCATCCTGAGAATTTCTCTGTGCAGCCTCAGTAGTTCTACACAGAAAGAGAAACTGAGGCACAGAGAGGGCAAATGGCTTGCAGATTTAGACAGGGCCAGGCATGAATCCCACATCTACTGAATACTAGTTAAGTGACTGTAAAATAGGCCTTCTTTTATGGACATTACAGCTGTGATTTGCAATGAAGCTTACAGAATCTACTTATGCCATCCTGTAAGATTTGAGCACCTAACTCCTTTAGAACCTTTGAAAATCCATCTGAAAATACTTTCTCATACTTTCTTTGGTATAAAATACTGTCTTCTCTATTTCCCATTTAAGATTATACCTGTTATTAAAGGTGGATTTAAAGTTTAAACATCTCTGGTTTTTTTCTGACTTGGAAAAAAGCTTGTAAGTTCCAACATTTTACTGTTTAGTAGACTGTGTTCAGCTGTCTTTCACTGCCACCACATTGTATAATAGCTTTTGTTAAGTCCTGTATCCCAACTCAGAATGAATATGTTCTTATATAAATAACAGTGTCACTTCCCCAAATGTTGTGTTGAAAAATCTGTGGTGTGAGTATTTAAAGAAAGGAGCTGGGATTGCTGAGAAATATGTCTATTATTTACCCTGCCAGTGTTCCAGCAGAGAGATGCTGAAAGTAACCGCTGTGCTACATTGCTGAAAAGAAATGGAGGGAACAAGTCATCCAGCAAGTCTAGATATTGCAAAAATCAGATGGGAATTGGCTGGTTTGCATTTTCCCTTTTGGATCGAGAGCAAATTATTTTCTGGGTTGCAGTAGGTGGAAGAAAAGTTACTGGGGAAGCACAGAGGACCCTGTAACCTCTGTGCATTTCAGGGCAAACTGCCAGGCTCCAGATCCTTCTCCCCCTCTACACACAGTCCAAGCCAGTTCAGTAGAACTTTAGCAACTGTTACAGCCTTTCCTGTTTGCTCTGCACTGCTAATATATTTGTGCATTGCAAAACCTTGCATCTTCTTGAAAATATCCTTCAGGGAGGGGAGTGGGAAATCCATATCCCTATGTTTGGCAGAATCTCTTTGATGTCTCTTCTCCTCTCCTGTCATGCGTCTGTCTGTGTGAGGATAAATGCACTGCAGCTGGAAGAGTGAGATAAATAGCATAAGGAGAAATCATTATAAACCTCGGTGCTTGAGAGGTGCATTCTCGGAAACGTGCCAGTCATAAAATCTGACCAGGCCTGAAAAATAAAAATCTTTCAAATAATAATATAGGATCTCCATGGACCATTTTCTTATGCCTCTTCCCCAAGCATGGAGCATTAAAAGATTGAAAACTCCTTTTTGCTTCATTCCATACAGCCTGAAAAACCATACAACATACTCCACATGCGTTTATAATAACAAAATGCGGAATAAAAGAATTTTCCTTCTTGGGACTGTCTACAAAATGAACCTTGTCCCTGCAAAATTAAATACAAATAAAAGGAATAGTGGACAACCATATTATAAGCCTATGTATTCTTCCCACTGCTCTTCTGAATGATAAGCTTGAAAAGTGCTGAAAATGGATACTTTCTCCCATGTTCTGTGGAGTGGTGAAGATGTATATATACATTTACATGTAATTGAAGTGCAAGTCATATCATTCATACGGGGAATAAGCCTCTTACAGGCAGGCTGAGAAGCTTTCTTTCTTTTCTGAGAAAATTTCAAGTGCACAATGAATGTGAAAACAATATAAGAAACCTTTGGCCACCCAAGATGTCATGACCATTGTTCTGCTGTGCTTCTGGCCTCGTTGGAGCTGACACACAGCATAATGAGTAACAGGACTCCTCCCTGTGGTGCTCCTGTGGGCAACTTACAGGACTTGTTTGTGAATCATTCTTCCTCCCTCTTATTAACAGCAACTGCTATAATGATTTTCTGACCATAGTTATCTCCTGGAGGAAACCTTGCTGATGCAGTGCTATACTCATTATGCTGTGCAGGTTGACTTCATCAAACCTCACCTTTTGCTTTGATGCATGAATCTCAAGCATGAGAGGGATGTGCTTTTTTTTCACAGATTACTCAGTGGATTATTAGGGAAACCATGTTTTATAAATAGTGATTGCCCTGTTAGAAAAAGCCAATTAACACGATGAGGATTTAGGAGCATTCCCTTGCCAGCTGTCTTTAAAATAATTCCAAAATCATAAACTAGATGGCTCTATCATGAGCAGTCTGCCCTGGCACTCAGCCCCTGACTTACTCTCTCTTGCCTGACTGAGATTCCCAATGTGCAGGACCTGAAGTGTGCAAGCCAGAAAGCAAGACTTGCTCCAACCTGCATCCTCCTGAATGGCTCCCAGCAAAAAAGAGGCTGGTGATACCTCTCCTCCACACCGCTCTCTCCTGCCTCCCCTGGCAGTGAGCCCCAGGGCTTGGACAGCTCTCTGCCAGTTCCCCTGTCTTTCACCTGGTGGTAATTTTCACCTGGCTGCTTGAGTGCTTTTTAACAACCAGTGAAGTAAAAGCATTAAAATCGATGTAATATATTGTCATATTTCTTCTAAAAGAGGAAATGTAAAGCAGTGAGGTTTTTTATTACAACATTTTTATCTATTTATCTTATAGGTAGGGTTTAATTACTCCCTAATTATGTTTGCCCAAGTTTGCCCCAGTTTCTTCCTTCAGATGAACACTATTCAGATCACACATTTATGCATTTGCTACTCATGACATGACCAGTCTGGCATTTTCATTATCCTTCAACTTTATCTCTCCTCCTGAATCAAGGTTGTTGTCATTAATAGTATTTTTTCTGCCACAGTTAACCTCAGTTCAGAATTAAGACTGCATTTTTCTCCACTTGAAATAACCATCTAAGGAAAGGAGGTCTCTGTACTGGGGAGATTATCAGCTAAAGTGGCCTTTTGGGGCCTTCATTCTTTTGTAAATGTTTTCTGTTGAACTAGTTTATTATTTTCTGCCCACATTTAAATCTCTGAAACGATATTATTTTTTGTCCTCATCCTTGTGCTTCACTGCTGACTGTGTTTATTGACACTATACTTCTTGAGCCATTGCCCCAGTAAGTACTGAGCTGTAATGTCACTTGCAGCCATTATTCAACATTCAGACACTTCACCTGCACTCATCAATCCTGCTTCACCAACCAGTTTGATTTCATGTTTTAGGTAAGGCTCTGAGAAATATGCTAAAATATAGTCAAGTACTCAGTATCTCTGATACATTTTGCCTATCTCTCTCTTTTCTTAAAACCACAAAGTGGCATTTCAGTAAGTATCGCTTGATGTATTCAAGCACAGAAGCACCTCGCTTCATTGCGTGTTTTTCATCTCTCCTAGCTCTTGCCAGCTTCACAGCCCTCAGTAGGTGGCTAACAATTTATTTCCATTGTGCTGGAAGCTCCATTTTCTGTCCCCGCTCAGTTACCCATCTCTGCTGATCATACACTATTGGACTTGCTCAAGTTTTCTTTGAGACACCCAGAGACTTTTTCAAATCAATGGTTCACAAGCACAGTAGGTTTGCTTTTTAACTTTTTGCCAGGCAGAGTGGATTGTTGTTTGTGTAAGGACAACCAGAAGTTCCTCTTAAACTGTTAGTGAAGATGGTCATATATTTATTTGTTCATTGATTAATGCTCTATCATCAAATTTCATTTGGAAAGAACAGAGAAATTATTATTCTGTCTCACTTAACAAGGAATATAAAATTACCTTTTGGCACAGATGCAATTACTTGGCATGTGATATGTTTCCCTCTAAATGATGAGATAAAGAGTATGAGAATAATTCATTATTACTCCTGACTACGAATCAAATCTGAAGATGAAATGCTTCAAAAGGTCACTCCAAGAGATTTTCTTTCTTCCACTCTAAAAATATCTACTTATCCACCTATCTGCTGTGTTCATCCTGGCTGTGCAAATACTTTAGACTGAAATTAAAAGAAGGCCTGTTTCTAAATTAACTATGAAAAACCTTATACATCCTTGGGATATAGACACCGCCACCAAACTCTGCCATCAAATTCTGCTTTTCTTGAACTGATTTTTGTGAACAGAGAAAGACTGGTGGGTTATGTGGTGTTTGGAGGCCATTTCGGGCATGATCATGAAATGATAGAGGTTTTGATTCTTGGAGAAGCAAGGAGAGGGCCGGAGAACTGCTGCCTTAGACTTCTGGAGGCCAGACTTTGGCCTGTGTAAGAGCCTAGTTGACAGAGTCCCTTGAGAGTCAGTCCTGAAGGGCAAAGCAGTCCAGGAAGGGTGGACATTGTTCAAGAAGGAAATAATAAAGGTGCAGGAGCAGGTTGCCCTCATGTGCCTGAAGAGAAGCTGGCGGGAAAGAAGACCAACCTGACTGAACAGAGAGCTTTGGCTGGAAATCAGGAAAAAAAGGAAGATCTGTGGCCTCTGGAACAAGGAGTAGAAAACTCAGAAAGACTACAGGGATGTCATGAGGTTATGAAGGGAGAAAATTAGAGGGACTAAAGCTCAACTAGGGTTTAATTTGACTAGTGCTATGAAAGTCAATAACAATGTTTCTACCAATATATCAGGAACAAAAGGTGGGCCAAGGAGAATCCCCATCCTTTATTGGATGTGGGGTAAAACATAGTGAGAAAGGATGAGGAGGAGGCTGAGGTACTTAATGCCTTCTCTGCCTTAGTCACTAATGGTAAGAACAGCTGTTCCCTGGGCACCCAGTCCCCTGATCTGGAAGTCGGGGACAGGAAGCAGAATGAAGCCCCCATAGTCCCAGGGCAAATGGTCAATGACTTGCTACACCACTTAGACACACACAAGGCTATGGAGCCTGAAAGGATCCAACCGAAATGATTCCATGGTTCTATGGTTCTAGCACCGATTTTTCTTTTGTCCTAGGGAATTTTTGTGTTCAAGATCAGCTTTGTAAGATTAAATTTTAAATTGGAAGACTTAGCTAATTAAAATATATTCCCTGCATGAAACTAATTTTGAAATACTCATGGACAATCACTGAAGTAAAAATCTATGTCAAATCAACTTAAGTTAAAAAATTCTACCAAGGTGGAGCTAGGAATCAAAATTAATCAGCTGATATCATGCAGCACAATGTCATGCAGTGTAGATGGAGTCTTCTTGGAAGTTTTTGTGGCCATTTTGGGACCTCAGATGTAAAAGGCCTAAGTAAAATGTCATCAAAACAGAAAAGAGATGCATATAGTAGTAGAAGGGCTGAGAGGACTAATGTGAAGACCACAGAAGAAAGCAGAGGAAGCTGTGGAATTAAAGGTCAAGCCAGTCTAAATAAACAAACCTTTTGCATGAGCTAGGAAGACAATCTCGATTTTGAATGACTTTTTAGGGCGTAATGACTTGTATAATGTCTAAATGGTACATCCTTGCATAATGACTAAATGCTAGTGGAGTGATGAGTCAGTGCAGTCAATACCTGACCATGGTGGTAAGTGTAGGGTCCCATTTCTCTCCAACAGCCAGCCTAAGTGAGATAAGACCCACCTTTGCTGGCTCTGAACCATGTTATCCATCTTCGTGGGTTCTGTAGGGTCTTTATTTCCTGGGGTACAGCAGTGAACAAACAGGTAGCTCAGGTTCTACAGCAGTAGAGTCTCACCTCCTGTGTGGCTGAAAGCAAAGTAATATGCTCTGAAACCACAGTTTTCTCCAAATGGAGGCTGCTTGGGTATGTCTTCACCTGTAAAGCAGGTGAATTTTGCAAACCAGGCAATCTTCTCGTGAATCATGGAAAGTTAAAAGTACACAGTTATGTCATGTCTGCAGCACACAGTGCCTTAGGACAGGATTCAGCTTGCTGACTACGGCATTGACATTTGACGTCGGTAGATGATATTTGATACGTGCACTTAACTCTCATGAGAGCTGGTAGAGATCAACCCAAAACAGTCAGTGCAGCTTAAAGAATGATTCAGTCCATTCTGAAATAGACAGCACCCAAATTATGAGGAAGTCACATACTTAGAGGTGTTTAGTTTTGTAAAAAGTCCTCCAAAGTAAAGATGGCTGGGCTACAACCTCTGACACAGCAGCATGATATGGTGTGTAATGTCTGCTATCCCACACAGGTGTTCTGGCTAACTCTGGGCATCCCACTTGGTACCAGGTACATAGGTTTTGGTACAGATTTCTGCTGCTGTGGTTCATCATCTGAGCCACTCCTGGGAGGCTGTTGATTGTCCTGGCCAGATCTCCGTAGAGCACAGTGAGAGCTTGTACTCTAGATGACACGTAGATGGCTACCTGCACACACTTGGTATTTTTTGTCCTAAGCTGTGATCTAAGTCCTGCCACTGGTATCTGCATGGTGCTCTGTAAAACAAAGAAACATTCTCTCCTTCAGCATCCATTCCATCTCACCACGGGCTGGGGAGGATGATTGGGTGAGCATCCTTATGACAGTGAAAGTGACTTTCCTAGATTTTAATTTCTGCTGCAAACAACAAACCTTTAGAAAGTGTCTGGAGGTGATTTTGTCTCTCTATGTAAGCAAAGCCTATGTTCCTAATTCCACACATCTATGACCCTTGTAAACTAATTTCTTTTGTAATGGAAAGGGGAATTCCTTTTGACCAGAGAAGCATAAGGTTCTATCAATAAGTCATTAGCTGTATGTGTCATAATTCAAATGTCAATGACTTTTTACTCACAGTCAGACAAATCCCATGGCTTTAAGTTGAACGCTCAGATCTGAGGGTGTGCTGAGGCAATTTATCAAAATTTACGGACCTGTAGGGATGGACTAAGAATGTGACTTCACTAAAACTAACCTTCTTTATGGGAACAACGTGATACTGTGCTTGGCATAAATAAGAAAGACACTAGTAGGCTGTGGATTTAAGCTCAGCTTAGAAAAGATGAACTTTTTTTATCTGACATATCCAGTGGTGCAAACAACAGTACAGAGTGAGCTATGTCATCTTTTCTAATATAGGAGCTTTGGAATAGAAGCTGTGCTAAATATAAATGATTCCTCTGCTTATAAATAGTTGAGTACTACAGATGACAGAGAGGAAATACAAAGGGAGCACAAATTATTTCCCCAGCTCTTATAAAATAGGATTGAAAATGGTGCATTTCAGTACTTAATTCTTATTCATACCAATGGCATTAGCCTTTCTTAGGCAGAATTTCCACAATATGGAAATTTCCACAGTGTATCCGCTGCCAGGAAGGAAAACGATGACCATGCCAGAACCATTTCCTTATTGCTGTAGCATAGAGCTCCTAGTAGTCTGGTGCTGTTAGTCCACTTGAGTGATGGATGACTCAAGCTGGATCTTTAGTAAAAGCACGGGGATCTGAAGCTGTTATATCTTCTTTAGAAACTGAGAGGATGCAAAAAATTGCTGTCAGACATAGGGGAAGAGGATGTCCCAAGTTCACCAAAGCTTTAGGGAGAACTGGAATCCTATTTTCCTAAAGTATTGTCCACTCAGTGACTGTAATGCAGGCCTCTATAGTTGTTTTGCCTTCCAGCTGCTGTACTATGTCACAAAAACCAAAGACCAAGAAACAAACAAGTAAATAACCTCTATCATTAGCTGCATATAATACCACATGTTCCCAGTGCTATAGTTGCTTAAGGATACTTTCTAACCAAGGTATCAAATGATGGGCATGGAGCATGCTGCTTCCACTAGAATTTCCCCTTTTCTGCAGGGCTAAACCACCATTGACATCTCATTAATTCACCCAACTCTGACTACGCTGTATCAACGTGTGTAGCTAACCTTTGTGTTTAGACAGTTCGCTTTGTGAAAACATTTTCTTGAGCTCAGCATCAGGCTTCTTCTTGCTGCTTTTTTTTCCCATTGCAACACTTTTTTCCCCTTCAGCCTGAAATGTGGGAGACCATTTTCCTTTGGAGCATATGCCAGTGTTCAGCTGTTGAAACAGCAGGGGAGGTTATAAATCTGGACAGAGAACTGGTCTCCATCCTTAGTAGCTGAATGCTTTGTGGCCATTGTAGGCAGTGCTTTGTCTAACCCTGTGACCTTGTCTGGTCTCAGACACAGACCTTTCACCTGGGGTGGCGACCAGCATCGTGCTAAAACAGTTCTAAATCTGCTTTTACTGAGTAGCTTTTTTTAGACAAATGTCAAATAGTAATTTCAGTTTGTGATTTTGCAAGTGTGTCCTCATTACTTTTTTTGACTTTTTCACCTCTACAAACAGAAATAAAAGAAGAATAAACCCAAAATCTTATCTGGATACAATATCTAATTGCAAGGATTTATTCCAAAATTTTTAACACTAAAGCAACTTGATCCCTCATTTAAAAATACCCTGTTGCATTCCTTACCATTGCCAAGTATAAAATTCCACTTTCCTTCAAAACATGGCTACTGAAAACAAAAAAGGTGAAAGAGTCACCTTTCCAATACCTAGAAGTGTTAGAGATGTAACTTCTGTTTTTTTCACAGCAAGAGTGGGCAGAAATTTATAAATTACATTTTCAGTACAGGACACAGCTTTCAGAGTTAACTCTACAAAAGTTAAAGAGTTTTGATAACTTCCTTCTGTACGCTTTATAGTAAATGCTTGCCCATCAGTTGGGACAACAGTTCCCACTAAATTATTCAGATTTCCCTGGAATAAGTGAAAACTAAGTTATTTCCTTCATTTATGTTGCTTTTATAACAGATACAGACCATAATGTGAAATACCTGATCTAGGAGGGTCATTTTTCTCAAAGTGCTTTTTTTTCCTTTAGAAAAAAATACTTAAATTAAAAAGTCTCCTCTTTCTCAATTAAGTTTTCATTTTTAATGAAAACAAAAGAACATAATTGACTTCAGTTTCCCATTTACAGCACTCCTGAATCTTGATATAAAGCAGCTGTCTTTAGATTTCTTTGTGCTTTAATGAGAAGGGTGACACTATCCACTGTATCAAGGTAGAGAGATCATGGTGTGATAATTTTAAAAATGAAATCTTGGACTTCCCTGGAAAGAATTGGGAAATCTTTTGATTTGAATTTATTTCTGCTGTAGTCTGAAAAAGGAGAACTATCGTGCTTCACACAGTATGTAGAGATACTCCATATATAGTACCTCTATTATGTGTTTCTTGCAGTAGGATTTGGTTACAAAAATGAAAACTATTCCATGAAAAGGGATTAAATTCTTTGCTGTGCTGAAGTCTCAGCAGCGTCAGCCAGGGTACAGTGCCCCTGCTTCTGGTTTTGTTTGTGGCCATCCTGTCTGCCAATGGCTCTGCTTTAGCAGGCGACATGGAGCATTACAAATTCCCATGGCCCAGCAACTACAGAAATCTTTTGGGACAAAGAAATGTGGACTCAGAGAGGCTGAGAGCAGTTCATCCATCATTTGCTGTGTGCCAAATAGTAGGTGAAAGACCCTAACAAAGTATTTTTCCTCTTGAGACATAATGAGAAAGTCTACTGAGACTCTGTTTCACTAGGTGTGAATGGAGTACACAGAAGTATTAAAAGTTTTTATTTCCTATATGAAGTAAAATTCTCAATTAATGGCTCTGGATTAATATCTGGAAGTTCCTTCATTCTGATACTGTTAATGGAAAGAGGGAAGCACTTAATCTAATCTAACAATATCTTCACTTGCATGCTTTCAGAGAAATTTATCATTCCTGTCACCTTTATGAGGGGTGCAAGTAGTTAAACTATGCAGACTGACACATCAGTTACCTAAATTTCATCAAGTTAGAGGTCTGAATGAGTAAAATGGAAAATTCCACATAAGAGTGGTGAATCTGTAAGCCCTGTAAGTGTTCTGTAAGCATTCGTCCCCTCTGCAGGCCACTAGCACTCAACGGATCAAATCCAAGTTGAGTCAGTGGAGAGATGTATGTATGGATATGATGATGAAGGTGAGAGGCTCAGGACTTACATGGCTGTGTCTTGAAGAACAGATGTTTCATACTTGCTTTTTGGTTCATCAAATGTCTTCTTGATTATATTCATCTGCTGTGCCACAGGATTGTCTGTTGCAGCTACTGCTAACAAACCCAGATCTGTGCACCGTTTTGATTCAAGGGAGGTGGAAGTATTCTTGTACCCTATCTTCTTTTTGTCCTCTCCGAATTACTTTCCTTCCAGCTGATACCTTTTTTGCTATAATTGTCACTACAATAATTTCCAAGTTTTTGTTGCACTATTGTAATATCTAGATAACTTTTCAATTACATTCTTATTCTTTCTTCTGGTTTGGATTGTTGGCTTTTTTTTCCTTTTTTTTTTTTTTTTTTTTTTTTCCTTTTTTTTTTCCTTTTTCCCCTCCTTTTTTAAAAAACTCAGTTCTCAAAGTAGAGTGCTTTTAGTTTGGTTTTGTTGTGTTTTGGTTTTAAAGATTTTTTGGCCAAAACCACTTTGTTGGAGGTTTGCAATAAGTATCACTGTAGGGTTGCTTGCATTATATGATTTGGTGTGCCTCATCAGATGGCTAAGGATGCCAGTTGAACCAGGATGATCCCTGTGGTGCCTCAGAACTTATGCTGATGATTGACATGGTTGATTTACATCATCCCACATATTGCCAAGTATATCAAACATGTTTAATATTATTACAAGATTATTTCATGAAATATACTGAATTCTCATGGACAAATGTCACACCGAACACATCTCTGTGTTGGAGGGATAATAGTGGTTTTTGCAAGAAAATGGCAAGGGTCAGTATAAATAAGTATCAGATTTTACTATGTAATAATTTCCAATCAGCATATGGCCTGTATCTTTTCATGAATGTGTGTCATTGGATATGCAATTATCTAATGGATACGTTGATGTTTGAGCTAAGTGATTGATGATGATGTTATGTATGACAGAAATCACGCCAAATTTTTGTTTGTTGTTTTTGGATGAAAGTGCCATCCAAAGCCTTTACAAGACAGTGTTGTATGGTGTTCATTTCCTCAGGATGATGAGCTCATCGTGCCGTGGGACAGACGATACCCTTACTTCCAGCTGCAGACTGAAGTAATCTTTGTTGGCGTTTGCTGCTTCTTCAGTAGCATGCTGCATGCCTATGTAAAAAATTGAATCAGCTTGCATTTAAAATGTTACCAGATAAAGAATTTCACATTAAAACTGGTTTCACATGAAGCATGGTCAAAGGATAAGTATTCCACTTATTTATCAGGATTGCAGCAGGCCCCTGTCCTCCATGAGTTATTGTGAATTATTAATGAACCTAGTCCTGATTTTTCTGACAGTTGCAATACTGTTCCTTTTCAGTTCTTTGTCCCAAAAGGCTCAACAACTAATCTTGTTACCTGGTAGAATGTTAGAATTTCACAGCCATTCTCAGTTCAGCTTTGTTCTTGTAGAATCACAGGTTTTCAAATCTAGAGACTCGAGAGTCCAAGCTCAACTGCTTTCACTTTAGCTGCCTAAACCATGCACATTTGAACTTTTGGATTATTCCTGTACACACGGCTCTAGGTCTCCCACCCAATGACAATGGACGGTAAGTCGCCTTGTCAGGAAACAAGGAAATTAAATATTTAAATGTTTCTCAAATGTTCAGAAAAAAAGTGGCTGTCAAATGTTGCCCAGGACTGGTGCTGCCTCTACAGAACAGGGAGTAATGGCTCTTTTGCCTTTATGGATCTCGAGAATAATAATTTATCTCTGGATGTGTTCAGTCTGAAAGAAGTTAATGTGCAAATAGAATACTTGTATGACATTCAAAATCTGCTGGAAACCTTGTTAGAAATAAAAAAATTGGAGCCCCCTTCTAAGCACAGTAGGACTGTAAGATTGCTGGCTGCTAAATCATGGAAAAGAAGAAGAAATGAGAAACTCTGTGGAGGATAAACCTGTTTAAGAAGGATTAAATATATAAACTGATTCATTCAATTGAGCATATCTACCAGCTCTGCGTGTGTTCATTCTATGTCTGTTAACTATTTCTTGCTGTAAGAGATGCGTGTGCTGCACGTAGGCAGTGATAATTTAGCTCTGCATTTTGTATGCCATATTCCCTGCTCCCAGGAACTACATCTATATTGAACCTGAGAATCTATAGGTAGTACCTATGCTGTACCTGGCTGGTCCTGAGAATAATCCAAGTCTTAGGAAAATCCCCAAAATGCCTCTCACGTCTGCTGTCATTGTCCTTTTATTTAGCTTGCAAACTGATGCTCTCAAATCCCATTTTATCAGTGACCGGTGATGCCAGCTTCTAATTGGGATGCTTGGCTAATACTGTGAAATAGAGTTGTTTGATAGTGGTTAAAAAGCTGGCCCCATGACTTCAGTCCATCCAGTGTGCAGGCTACTGTCCTTTTGGTGAATATTCTTCTGGCATGTCCCAAACCAAAACCCAGAGACCCTCCTGAAGATGAAAAAATGAGACTGTGCATTTGCCCTTGCTATCATATAGCTACACTCAAAGTACATGAAATGTGCCTGAAATCCTTTTCACATAATATATTAAACATCATCAATGAAGGCTGAAGGTAGAGGTGCAGCTGAAACTCTGGATTACATGCTACACAGGTACATGACTAAGATCTAGAACTTCAGGTCTTGCCCAGCAAGGTCAGATACCATTTCATGGATGTAGGCTTGGTCTACACCATCAGACAAGTCTGCAGGTTATCAGTGGCTGTAAATCATTAATAGATTGGCTGTTGCTGGAATTCAGATTCAGTTTCGTGTCTGAGGAAATGGATGACTTCCGACTGTCCTTGTGTCCCAGAATGTCATGGAGACCAGGCTGACATGATTTCATGAGCAAAGAAGCACAGCCACTTGTTTTTTTTTTTTTCTTTTTCAGAAACTGGGAATATCCAAACAAGTTAGGATATTTCTCGCCCCTCATGAAAGCAGATTTAAGAAGTTGTTGAAATGAGTTCTGCAGGGGTATTATCCATCACATAGTTGGGGAAAGGAGCTGGATATAGGCAGGATTTTAGGTCTTGCTCCCTTGAAGCACAAAGGCCCTCCTCACTCTTGAGGGAGAGGAATACAGTAACTAGAGGGGAAGAGGGTGGGGAAGGTGTTCTTCACCAGCCTTCTTTCATATACACCTGCCAGCGGGGAGGTCTGACTATCAAGATATTGATGGGGGACACATCATGTCTTGCTCATGGCACTCATCACTGCCTACACATCCCTCCGAACCTGCTCAGCCCCCTTCTATCCACATCACTGCAATGGTCTAGTGTGGCAGCCCAGAACACTCCTCAGACCGTACAGGGGAGTCTGGAGCCCCGCCAGACAGTTTTGGAACTCGAGACTAAAGCACAGAACTCTATGCTTGAGCCGTGTCATCGGAGAACGCTGCCCACATTGAGAGATGAAATGCAAAATAGAAAAAGAGTGTGTAATTAACTTATCTTGTCACTGGGTGATTGTAGTTTTAGATTTGTGGAGGTATGAGGGAAAAAAGTTAAGATGGAGGGTAAAGGGCGGTGCCCTTCCCCTTCCTCTTTCTTCTCTCCCCTCCATTCTCTGCTGTGACGAAGGTGATGGGGGATTGGTGAAGGTAGCACTGTCATGTTAAGAAAAGGTAGAAATTAATTGGAAAAGATTGATAAATAATTATACGTTGTAGAACTTGGTTGGTTTTCCTGAAAGAGATAAAAAGGTAGAGACGGCCTTCTCAGTCGTCATTCCTGCCGTAATTCTTGGAGGAGCAGGTCCTGCTGTCCTTGCTTCAGACTCTGAGAGATAAGAAACAATACACAACTTGAACACGAATTCGCAGGAGTGTCCAGTCTCTTGGCTCGGGCTCAGGACTTTTTAAGATCAAGAAACAGCCATAAAAAACCACAAACACTAATAGTCTAGAGGCAATTCATGCAGTCAAGTAATGAGGAGTCACTTCAGCCTCATCCCGTTCTCTTATTTTATGCTGGTGTTCCACCATCACCTCTGAGTTGTGGTTTCCTTCTGATGTTCCTGCTGATGTTCAACCATGTGTCTTCTATAATTGTGACAAAAGTGAATGCAAAGTTTATTTAAACTCTGCTATTCCCCAATAGTAATGTTTGACACCCATTTTTCATCTTTCTATGACTCTATAAGATACAAGGCAAAGATGAACAAAGTTTTTTAATCGAAATGGAGTTCTCCTGATTTGCATCAATGAAGTGGAGTGCAGAAGCAAATTCTAGAGCATTATTTTTTGAACCAGTACAGAGACAGAAACCCTAGGCTGTGAGGCCCGGATTCAAGAAAACATTAAGCACCTGCTTAACTTTGAGCACTGACTTCAGCATATTCAAAGTTAATCAAGTGCTTAAGCTTTTTCCTCTATAGAGATTCTTTTCTGCATAAGGGCCTAAGAGAAAATAGATAACTATAAAGAGCAACTGTAATGAGCCTGCATATGGGCCAAAGAGAAGGGGATTATTAATGCTTTCAGGTTCAGTGAGGACTGGGGTTTAAATATCAACCTCCTACAGTGAGACATGAAAGACTCTCATAAATGTGTTAAATCGCATCAGGTCCATTTAATATCATTATGTTTAATAAAAGTATCTTTGCACTATAATAATCAGTGAGGACAGTAGGTGGACCAGTGAGGCTGTTCAGGAAGCAGAATATATTCCTTCTGCTGGAGTTATCCTCCTTTCTGCTGCACTCTGGAGTGTAGGTCTCCAATAAAAAATAAGCTTCTAATTCCTTTGATCTCTGTGAAAATCTTGGATTTGCCTTGAGGACGGTAAAAACACAGATCCGTGACACAACTGAGCTAGGAAATTAAGAATGAGGTTCACTGGACCACAGTGGTAGAAATGAGTGCAGGAAAAGTTCTTGTGCAACCTCTGTTTTGTTGGCAATGCTCCCATAATTGGTTAAGACAGAGCACAAAACTGCCAATCAGAATAAAACTTAGAGTAAAACTGAAACTAGGGCTTTTATCAGAATGACCTTTCAACAGTCTTTATTGTTGCTCCCTCTCTCTTTCCAACCCTCTTGCTGCGGACAGAGAAAAAACATCTCATTTTGGTTGTTTATCACCCCAGAGGGCAAAACCAGGTTGTTGATTTAATTGAAGTATGTAATTCTAAACATAGCTTATGATATGTAAATGCTGCAAAGATCATTTGTCAAAACAAGAACACTGGGGAACCTTGACCCCAAACCTCAACAGCTTTTATTATAATCACGTTATGATGCCTAAACATCATAGCAGTGAGTCTCTAATACAGTGTGGCTAGAATTTGTGTGAAGTTCGGAGATAGTCAACAGCAGCTTTTATGTTCGAAAGCTTATATGGGAAATTTTATTTTAAATAGGTCAAAGCCAAAAGCGCTCTGTGCAGGAAATATAAAGGCATAATTTCAAATGGCTGTTTTGGATTTTACAAATTCAAAATCTAACTGATGAACAGTTACAAACTTAATTTGTATTTTCTCATCTAGCAGAAAGTTTAACAAAAACATTTGCTGGCAATTTGAAGATCTGGCAATGAAGATCTCCCATACTGTCATGCTTCAAATGAAATTGCATTTTTTGGAAGAAAGAAAATGAGCTTTATGCAGCTTTGCTAAATAAAATGAGAAAGCACAAGGCTTTTTGAGATATTTGCAAACTGTATTGTCTGTATAACATTAAGCTATGTTATCTTTTCTATTAGGCAGTAAAGGCCTGTGTAATCATTATCATTATTACATAATATGACACACTGTCAAGCAAAAAATGCATCTTTCTTTACCTTGCTGTAACCATGGTCTTTGATTCCAGAAATTTTCATGCCCTGATCATTCTACAAAATATTTACAACATAATTAACCCACTGAACTTGTTACTGCAGGGTATCAGGGCATTCTTATGTTCAGGAGAGCAAGGAGTCAAATTAACACAAGGAAAATGTTCATCACCAGAAACACTGAGCTCTGGCTCAGAAATTTCCTGAACTGTACATTGTGAGAAGCTGGAAGGGCACGTTTAGAGAAGGATAATTTTATACCTGGTCCATTTTTCTACTCCTTGTATAGCGTCTGCGTCTTTGACTATTCAAAGAGAAGTTCAGAGAGCTGGGAAATGCCCTATTCCTGGAAACATTCAAGGCCAGGCTGGGTGTGAGTGACCTGATCTAGTTGAAGATGGCCCTGTTCATTCTGGTTTGGACTAACTGACCCTAAAGATCCCTTTCAACCCAGACTATTCCATGGTTTTATAGAGGCCATGGATCTGCCAGTAAGGCACAGGATGCATTCAGAGTCCTTTGCTGCTGCATTCGCCTTTCTTCATATTTCACTTGCAAGTGATGTAATTTAAGTATTTCTCATTTCACTAATAGGCATCATAGAGCTAGATGCAGAGGAAGGATGTGTAAAACATCCTTCCATCCCATTAGCACAGTTCTAGAGTTTAGATGATGTTTATCTGAGCACTTTCAAACCTCTGGTCTTCCATTCTGGAAAGATGTAGAAGTGAGCCCTGGCCTGGAATGCAAGACAACACTGAGCTGTTACATCTTCAGGATGCAAGTTGCTCCTTCATACAGGGCTCCCAGAGATATGCCCTGAGCTGGACACCATTTTTCAGGGAAGCAGTTAATCCCTGGTACCGTCCGTTCTGCCAGGGTAGCCACAAGCTAATGTTATAACCCGGAAAGGGATCACATCTCCCAAGGCAAAAAACTCCAATGACTCAAAAACCGCCCCCCCAAAAACCGGCAACCAACCCAGTCTTAGTCCTTACCTAAAGGTCACATGTATGTTAGTTGGGACTCCATAGCTTGTTCCATTTGGGGACAGAGTATGAGGACAAGAGACTGTATGACAAAGTGTCATGGTTTAACACTGGTTAGGTGCCAGGCATGACGAAATCTGTTTTCTCTCTTTTACTGCAGACAAAGTGTTGGTACATTTCATGCATAAATTGACCCTATAGAGGAACACATTGTGCAAAAACTCTGTGAAAGGCAATGAATGTTGCTTTGGAATGAGAAACATCATCTACCAGGCCATTCAGAAAAATATATTCCCTTGTCATGTCTAGGTTCATGCTGACTTGAATAGTTAGTATTTACAAACTATAGTAGGGAATAGTAGGCAAATCCAGTGAGAAGCCTTTGTTCCTTCCTAGGCAGTCTCTAGGCAGATAATATAAAAGATGACCAAATTTCACAGGATTTCCACAAAAGTTTTATTGAAGACCAAAGAAAGATATAAAGCAGTTGTTTAATGCCTCCTCACTGCTAAGCTAAAAGTGATGTTTTGTAATAAAGGTAGAAAAGCATAATCCTATTAGTTAAATAGAGAATTAGACAGTAGAAAACTAGGCTGCTGGACACTTGAATCTCTTCTATAGGTCTGAGAGTACAGTTTTATCAATGATTGATGTTGGAGAAGAAATAAGAATGATGTGCAAACCGCAATGCCAACTGCTCTTTTACGCACAGCACCCACTGTTTGCATGTTTTGCATGCTCACCCCTTTAAAGACCTGACAGAATCCAGTGCAACACAAATATGGTGAGCTCATCAGTAAAGTAGGGAGATGATACCTCGTGACAGATGGACTGAGTAGGGGCCTCCAGATTCCATCAAAGAGAGATGCACAAAGGCAATCGGAGAAGAGGTGAGTTCAGACAGGAGCAACACTTTTGCAGAAAGACTCTTTAGCTCAGGAACTGCATTTTTGTAATTTATTTTATTATTCTTTCATTAACTTTTTTTCCCCTCTTTTTTGTTACCTAACAAAATGTCTTTCTTAAGACTGCATTATGAACACAGTGTTAAACACAGTAGGGTGCCAATCTACAGCCAGGGCCAAGAACCCTCACTAAAAACTAGGTCAACCTCGAGGGTTATATCAAGTAACGCCCCCTGGCTAAGTTGCCCTTGAAGACTTTACAGTAAAATATTTTCTATTATTCCCTGTTTTTCTATTTTGTGAATATGACAGCAGCGGGGAACAGATCCTCTCCCTCCTCCTGCACCAGCACCACTTTTCCAGTCTGTACTGCATGTGTTCTGTGGAGAGAGGCATCAGAAACAGAGGAAAACTCAGAGGACAATAGCTGTCTGCTAGGAAACAATACAAAGCATCTTATTTTCATTTTTATTTTTAGAGGCTGTGCTCCAAATTGCCTCTCTTCCTTGCAGTATGAAAAAGCATACAGTCTGAACAGCACTGGCTGAATGTGAATTTTTTGCAATACTTTTTCAAAACAAAATAATCCCTGTTCAAATTTAATGACTTCTTTCCCCACACAGTTAGCCAATGAAAATAAATTGGGGAGTTGCTCATCCTAAAGGAATCCAAACAATTTAAAAAGTAATAAATTAGGCATATTCCCCCAGGATCAGGGCATATTATCAGTCAATAAGCAGGATTAATTTAGATTTCAGTAAATTATGCTCTCCATAATCTTTGCTTGTGGTGAATATCAGAGAGTACTTTGCCCCACAAGCTCAGTCTGGAATAAGTAGGCTTTATCGATGTTCATCTAGTCTCTGAGAATGATTTAATTTTCTCAGTACTTTAATAATGAAATTATTTTTTATCTGTTTATGTATCTAAAAGGTAATCCTCCTATTTTGAGTAGATGATTATGTTCCTAGTTTTAAGAAAAATTAAATACACAATAGGATGAATCACTTTAAGATATTCCTCCATGCTGGTGCTTCTCAGCATTCATATCTGGTAGAGAATAAATATTTCCTTCACTTGATTGTCAAAAGCTCTTTAGATCACATTTGGCTAAGTCTTCTAGGATCTTTCCCAGAAAAATATAATTCCTCAGATATAGCTTCTTTGGTTTTTCCAAACCAGAGATTCTCATTTGAACAAATTACAACGACTGGTTCATTTCTATCACTGTGCTCTAATTCTACTGTATTAAGGTGACCATATATTTTATTTATGCCTTATGGTTTCCAAAGGATGGAGACACCTGTCCAGGTTCTAATGGGAAGTCAAAGTCAGAAAAAGCAGTAGAGCCCAGACAGAGAGAAAAATGATCCATAGCCCTTTTCTCAGTAAATCTGGTGTTTCCATTGCTTGTAAGAGGCATGGCTTTGCATTAGGTTACCAGTATAAATCTGTTTGGGTTTGTCTGGACTTGTCTTGGCCCACCCGGAGACTTGACTCAGCTTGTAGCAGCAGTTACCTGTTGGGGGGTGGGGTGTTACCTGCTTGGCTTTAGCTTTTGCTTAGCTTGGAACAACTCTGAGTTGTAACACCTGCTAGCACAGGCAAAGAGAGAGCAGAGGATCCCGGGACTATAAACTGGGGCTCATTAGCGTTCAGCAAATAAATGCAACCTTGGGTGTCATGTAAAGCAGTCTCAGGGGCAACCATAAGAACCTAGAAGTATCCCATGTATGTAAAAGGCACCATGTATAGGGAGTATTTAGAGATACAATGTGGCTCTGCAGACTGACAATGAAAGAGCAAAGTGCACAGCATGTCAGCAAACATAAAAATGCCCCGTAGCAAATCTCAGAGAAGGAGGAAAAAACCTTCAGCACCAACATCATACTCCTCCTAGCAAAGGATTTGGAATACTTACATTAACCCTCTCTGGGCCCTGCATGAAGGGACACCATCAGTTTTTGGACATCAAGCACCAGTGGAAGGCTGAGGGTAAGACCAGGGAAGGGGATAAGTACTATAAAATTTGTGTATACATCACTTTAATTGTGGTATGCAATTTGAACTGTATAGTATCACTGTAGCTGCACTAACAAAAATACCTTGATAAGACTGTTAAGACTGTAAATAGATCAACATTGAATTGCTAGCTTTGTGTATATTGTCTATTCCTTTTGCCCATCACAACTGTTTTTTTCTTTACCTCAGAGTGTTGGGATAACACTATATGGTTTGCATTTTCTATATGTATTTAGAAATTATTATTGGTACTAGCCAAGAAATCCCAGCAAATCTCAGTGCACATTCTGGCTTATTGGTGCACATCCATGAGTTTCCCATTCCTAAAGTAAAACCTCTCTTCCCTTTTTGAATCCACAAGTTACATTCATGCTTCAATAACGGGACATTAAAGCCACAAATAGCTTTGTGTACACAAGGGTCTGCACGCAAGACAAAATACAATGGCGGCCATTCCAGTGCACAGCAGGATTACAATATTGGCCACACTGGGAGATATAATTTAGTCTCAGATTCACCAAGGTGGTTACATGGACACTAATGTATGACTGCACATGCAGGGCAATTTTTAACCCACTCTTCTTTGTAAACAGGTTCAGACAGGGTAGAAAATTCTGCCCCTGCTGTGCTGATCTGCAGCTCTTTTCTCTTGCTCTTTAAAAATCTCTGTTCCTGTCTGCTTTCAAAATGCTATCTTAACTAGGATTAATAAAGATATGCTGGAGAGCTACTTATCTCTTACAGGAATTAATGTTTATAATGATAATAATAAAAAATCTTTAATCTTGGAAGAACAATGGAGGGCAAGGGAAGCTAGAAAGAAGAAATGTACATGTAAGAGAATAGACAGGTAGGAGGTGGGCGCTGGAGATCACGAGCGGGCCCCCACCAAAACCTGAGCTCCAAATACCCCTGAACTTTGAGAACATCTGAAGCCAGATCAAAAAGTTTTGATCTGAACCCCTACGTTTCTCTCTGAATTAGGGATGGATAAGCTGTCTCTGATAAAAGAAGATCCATCCTGAGACTTTTTGAAATTCAAAAGAGCTCAGTTTACCTTTTAAATTAAGTTCTGAGCAGCTTTCTTACCTCTTGCATTCAGCCAGAAGATGGGGAAATATCAAAACACAGCATGAAAGACGTGCCTGCCCAGCCTGAATGAAGGTATACTGAAAATCTCCTCGGGGAGATTGATCCTCTGAGATTTCCAGAGCAAAGAAGCCTGGATGTGCTTCAGAAAAAAAGCTGAAGGTTTAGACAATTGACTGAATGAAACAACAACATCAAACAAATTGAGGTTCACCATGGCTTGCTGCTTAACTGGTATATGATTAAATTTTTTAAAGATATATAGGATTCTCCTCTTTGTAACTAAAGACCTTCAGAGTTCACTGGCTCCTATGCCAAAGGCACTGGTGGCTACATCTGTACTAGGAAATAAAGTACATCCTGCCTTTTCTCTGGCCAACTGAAAGGGCATGGCTCATGCCTGTAGCACTGAACTCTCCTGCTCTCCAAACCCCAGTGGCTGCAGCCAAACTGACTGTGGGGATTGGTCCTTGGCCCATGTTCACTTGTGAGCTATACCGAGGACCTGCTGGGGAATGTGCCAAAGGCATGGCCAAAACTGCCAGGGACAGTGCTTGTACTTAGCAGTACTTAGCAGTGTGGGATAACAGCGGGTGTGAGTCCTGGTGCTTTTCATGACAGTAATAAAGACTGAGCCATCTTGATGTAGGTTATCTGCTGCTGTGACTGTAGTCTCCCTTCCCTATAAGGTGAAGTGCTCAGTTTTGTGTATCATCAGTCTTTCCTGCAACTTTCAATATGATGTTCTTTATGAATGAACTCGTTTTGTCTCTAGTCAGAGATTGGATGTCCTTGTTTAGGCCACTTGATTTTGGCCCTGTTCATCATTAAATACTCAATAACATTCACTTATGTATGTATTGTCAAAGCTCTGTTCCTGTTCTGCGAAATTAAGATTGGAAATTGCTGCTAGTTTGTCTGGCAGTGATGCATCTCTAAAGCAATATGGATCAATGAAAGCACTTAAAGATGATTAGTATTGTTGCCTTATTAATTTAGTTTTGTTCTTTAAAACCTCGGAAGGCAGCCACTGCTGGTGTGCTATTATACCCAGCTCAGGTCCAGTGTACCTCACTGACACAGATTGAGTTTGTGTTGAAAAGAGGCCTGGATGAACAGACCTAAGTCTTGTGTCCCACTGTTTGCCCATTTTCCCCTTGGAAAGAAGCCTAAACCTATTGATCAAAGTCACCTTGCAGATGACACCAAGTTAGATGGGAGTTCTTGAGGATAGGAAGATTCTACAGAGGGATCTGGGAAGACTGGATAGTTCTAAATGCAATGAGGCCTGCAGCAATTCTTTTCTCTTTCAAGCGGTCTGTGTCTGACTCTGGTGTAATATGTGTCCTGCGCTCAGGCTTTCCACGCATTCCCACATTGATACATTGATCACTAAATCTTTTCAGGAAGGAACTGTTATCCCAAGAGATCCCATACTGTTTCAGAGCCACCAAGGTCCTCGAATGGCATCCAATAACAACCTACTTTAACTGTATCCCATGGTAAGTGAGAAACCAAAAAGGACTGATGAGGCCCAGTGACCCTCTGATGACTGACTGTTTTGAGAGCAAGGGATGAAGCTTTATCATTGAGTACAATAAGCTGAAATGGTTAAGCTTGAAGGTGATTAATGCAAGGGCATAATTTGCTGGAGATGAGAATGTTTGGACAGAGCACTGCTTCCCAGCTAAGGAACCATTTCCTTCCATACAGAAGAATTGTGCATGTATGCATGTATTTTTTATTTAGATAGATGTTTGTGTGAGGATCTGTGTCTGTGTTGAGGAGCAGGAGCACAAGAAAAAAAACTCCAAGCATGCAAATGGAAAAAACCTGTTCTTTTATGAAGAAAATGGGTCTGCTCTCTTTTGGTTACATAGTTGTTAGTTTAATCTTTATAATAAAGTTTTTTATATTCTTTTTTTAACGTGTGGCAAACTAAGTAACTGGAACATAGGTAGAAATAATATATTTGGGTTACAGGAAAAAGAAAAAACTGGCATGACTTTAAAGGCACACATTTCATAACACCACATGTGCAAAGCATTATAATAATTGTACTGTGCACATCTGTAGCAGACAAAGTGAACAATAAATATTAAAAACACATTCCTAATGCTGGCCCAGAAGCTTGGAGACCAGTACTAGAGCCCAAATGCTGGGACTTCTGCATCCAGAGCTGGTGTGCTTTGGTGGCAGCTAAAGTGATGGGCTTGGGTGCAGGGGAGGTTGTTGAGGAGGGACATGCAAGGCTGGTCCATTGCCATTGCTTTTTTCCCTGGCTCTCTACCCGACAGAAGGTATTTCACTGAGAAAAATCTGGCTGGAGCCCTCAATGGCTGCTGTTCAAAACTGCTGTAGTGCCAGAAAGTGAAGGAAAAGGGGTGGATGTGGAAGCAAAACAGTGGTGAACAAATGGTCTGAAGGTCATACTGGGAACACCTGGCCCCTTTTCATGGCAAGGAGACAGAGACACTCAGGTTTCCTGAGACAGGCACTCCTAGACAAGATAGACAAGATAAGTATCCACACAGAAGTTGTGTGGTTCTGGTTAATTGATGATAAATCCCATTTAATTAGTGGGCTGTGCAGCGTATTGAAGTAGTTTTATGGAGAAATACAGTGGGATATCATTCAATTGAAAGAGTTTGCAGACAAGTGAAGAATGCAGTAGCCACCTCTCAAGGAATGGTTCATCTTTCCAGTAAAGAGCAACTCCAGAATAGTTTAAATATTCTGATATTGCTTCATAAAGCAAAAAGCAGGAGATCATGTTTTTCATTTTATAGCAGCAGGAGACAAGCCATGAAAAGCCCCAGAACTCAGATGCCTTTCACAAGCTCAGGAGAGTAAACTTCCTGTAAAACTCTGAAAATGGGACAGATGTCAAGATGTTCCAGTACTGAACCCAGGGGCTTTGCCATGAGATTGCAGCTGTGCAATCAACGCCCAAGATATTATTCTGTCCTGTAGAAGGAGGAACATGAAATGCTTGGTCTACAGGCCCAAATGGTAATTATTTAACAGGGGAATGCTCTTCTTTCCCCTTTTCTTTTCTCTCTTCAACTTGAGTTCATTCGTACATCCAAATTATTTTAGTTATTAGAAACTTTTTCCCCCCTTCCTTTTCCTTCTTTCGGACCTTAGAATTTTTCTCTTCGGATGCTTACAAATATTACCAATTGTGATGTTGTTGCTGTTGTGCCTACCACATTCACCACCACTTCTTCACTGCTGCCTTTTACTTCTGCTTTAAACTGTCTGTGTCACAGACTGAGAGTGTAAGGTTTCCAGAGGAAAGACCATCCTTACATTCTGTGCTCATATAATGTCAACCTGACCTATAATTAGTGTTCAAAAGTACTATGAGAATACTTCTATTATTACCATTATTAATTCATCTGTGGTTAAATCTTTAACAAGTACTGTCTAAGATGAGGTCACATACTGAATGAGTGTTTTTGGACTTTAAAAAAAATAACATCCTCATTGTCACAAGACAAAATTAAAAATCTTTCTATTAAAAATAATAAGTAATGAGACTTCTGAGGCAATGCAAAATAGATGTGGGGTTGTTTTGATTTTTTTTCTGAAAAGTGGGGATTTGCCAGCAATTCTGCAACATTAAGAGCAGAGTTTAGAGGAAAAACAAATATTAAGAGATTAGTAATAAAGTTGTAAGAAATGAAAACATTGGATATTTATAAGCTAACAGTCACAAAAACCAGAGATGTAATGAATTTCAATAGTAAACATGTCAGTCATCTAAAATAATATTCATAATCCCATTTTCTTTTCTTTCCTTCTTTGACACACTTCTCTAGTTAAATGAATAGAGCAAAACTGTGAATTGCTTAGCCCAAACATGTAATACCTTCAAAGACAATTAACAGCATTCAGAAAGGCCCTTTGATGTGAAATTATAGAAAATTAATGCGTTAAAAAAAAGAAGTATTTGGATTTTGATTAAGCAACCCAATAAAGAGCCATTCTAAGATTGGGAATTGGAATTTGTATTCCTTAAACAGGAGAGCCATGGTTTGCCTACACACAAGCAATAGGTCACTCTGCGTTACAATTTCCAGGCAGTTACACTGAAGAAGTACTTAGATGCCATGTTAGCTATCTTCCTTATTAATATGTCACATATCAAAATCTCACAGTGACCTAGATATTATGAAAGCTAATGAGAAGTATGAAAACTTAACAGTTCTGATGTTGTATGATTCAAAAACTACTGTAGTGGTCCTGAATTGTTGCAAGGAGCAAGAAAGCTAGTGGAGCTGAAAGAATGTGGTAATTAAGGAATACTTTTGGAATGTAAACTCAGGTAGGTTTCCAAGAGGCTGTGGGAAGAAGGAATCTGATGCTAGCTATCAGGAAAGGGGGAGTCTTACTTCATGTAAATCTTAAACCTACACTCCCAAGGGCCAGAGATAAAGGATAAAGCAAAAGAAAGGCAGGAGAAGTGGGAAGGCATCCATCTTGGACAGAGAATGCACCCTCAAGAGGTTCTGGAGTTTTGGATATCTGCCTTTCTTTCCTTCCCTCACGTCTTCTATTAAAGTTATAAATGTGCTTTGCAAGGTGGCATTAAAGAGACAAAGACCTACTCAGCTGCTGCCTTGGTTACTGAGCCTGACTGCAGCCTCAGACAGTACGATCTGAAATACACCCTCCCGTAGGGGCTAGACACGATATATTGTCACCTCACACAGCTAAGTAGCATCTCAGAGAAATAATGAATGGCAGTTTGAAGAAGAGATTACCCCAATATTTGAAGCTGTTGGAAGAGTGTTGCTTTTCAAGGGTCTGCCAGTCTTAAGAATGGTCCAACCCAGTGAGTGAAAATCAAGGAGGCCTGCATGGAGGAACAAGGAGCTCCTGATGAAACTCAAACATAAAAAGAAATTTTACAAGCAATGGAACCAGAGTTGAATTTCCAAGGAGCAACATAGAGACACTGTCTGACTGTGTTGGTGTGGAGCTGGGAAAGCCAAAGCTCATCTGGAGTTGAGTTGAGGCAAGGGACACGAATGCCAAGAGGAAACACTTTTTTACTGTGAGGGTGATCAAATACTGGAACACATTCCTGAGAGGGGTTAGGATGTGTCCATCCCTGGGCATCTCCAAAGCCCAGGGATGTAATCCTGATCAACTTGCTCTATCTGACCCTGCTCTGAGCAGAGGGGCTCAACCAGATGATGTGCAGAGATCCCTTCCAGACTCAGTGATTTTGTGATTCTGTCATTGTGTTTACTTCACTTTTCTTTTTAGTATGTTTGATCAATAGTTTGACCGTTTTGTTTGTGTAATGCTAATTGATTTGGCTTCAAATTTGTCATTGTGATTTGGCTTCAAACTTGTGCCAGTGAAAATTCAGGTTAACCTAACAGGCAACACATGCACATAAATCCAGGTGTCCACAATTTGACACCAAGTTTTGATACTGGTGTGTGTCCCATTAAAGTATGAATTAAAAATCATTGTGAATTTTGGTACTATCAAGTTCCAAGCAAAATGGAACGGACTGTCCCAAGTGGACAATTTCAGGGCCTCTCCAACAGACAATGGTGAAGCAAACTTCAGTTATAGCTACCCTTTATGTCCTCATAACATGCAAAATGTTTGTCTTCTATACATCTTGTGGAGAAGTAGGTGGGGTGGACAGCATGCAAGGTCGAAAAATTCACCTTTTGTCTGCCACCACTTGTTCTCATGGATCGGAAGTGTCACAGTTCTATCTATTGGTCTGGAAGTGTAGGTGTTGCATGAGGGAGACACGTGGAACTATAAAGCTTTACCAGAAGCTTCTGCGGCAAGCAGACATCCTCAAGGAGATAGTGCAGTTTGACGTGGGGATACTGGAAATTTGCCACAGTACAGATTTTCAGGAACCAGGAAAAAACCAAAGAAGCTCTGGGCTTCCAGTACAGTCCTGTTGTAAACCTGAAGCTGTTAAAGCCTTGGAAAGCACATTATCTTGCACTAATAGAAAGCTATGTTGATGCAGCCATAAGTATTAAAATAATTAATGCATTTAAATGAAGTGTCACAAGATGCTGTATAAAATCTGTTCAGCTCTATCAAATGGTTTTCTTTTAACAAAAGAAAGCAAACACATTTATATAGCCCTGGGGAACAGTTTGCCTAAGGTTGATGTCAGAGGGTTCACATAGCAGGTATCTAGGATTTACCTACCAGTAAATGACAGCTTGCTAACAAGTCTGTCTTCATTTGCATACATAAAGTCAGGGAAAAAAATTAAGTTGTACAAGTTTTAAAGCGTGTTCAGTTTGAAAACAGTCTTAGATGTTTTAGCAATATAGTTGTGTGAAAAAAGAGCTTGACAATTGAATTCAAAAAATGTTGTTATCCTTTTTAGCATAGCTGATCTTTTTAGAAGGTCAGATAATGAAATCTAGCTCTTTTCAGTTGTTGGATAACCTTGAAACCACATTTGTGGTATGAGAGATGCATGCTAACTTTAGCTACACTCTCTGATTACTATTCTACACAAGTTATTTTAATCTTAAGACAGAAGGTTTTTCCTTCTCCAAAAGACAGAATTAGTTAATAAATTCTATAGGGAATATGAATAAAAAAATATATGAATTATTATCTACCTTGAAGTGTTCCAGTACATAAAATCATATGAAAACATGTATCATGCATATCTTCACCTCTGCACTGTGAGGTACAGGGCTAGATTAAGATCTTACTGTGGTTTTATTTTGAGTATGAAACTCCATTCATTTCAGGGGAGTTAGTCCAGGCTTACCCCCAGTACAAACACTGATACAAGTTTAAATCATAATGAAGATATGGATTTATTGATAATTGTGATTTTAAGGGTTTGGCTGCTTGGAATTGATTTTGTTATTGTTTTTGTTTGGTTTGGGTGTTTCTGTGGTTTTTTTTCTGTTTGTGTGTGTAAGAACTTTTCTTAGAAGAAGAACAAAAACTAGTTGTAGGATTTCTATCGGTAAATGTATCTCCTACCATCAATAAATGTAATTTGTGTGAAAGGCATATAGAAAACACCTTCCATTACATTGGCATGTAGAACGTGTTGCAACTGCAGTGAGTAGAGCAGAGAAAGACCCTGACTTCCTCAGAAACAAGTCACTTATGGCTCAATTCATGCTTCACTATAGCATTAAAATTCTTGTCATGGGACATCTGAAAACAAAATAAATGGATTTACCATAATAATTATATTATTGGGAAAGGTGAAGGGTTAAAATCAGGTGGTTTAGACATGTGACAATAACCATACTTCTATGCAAATACAAAAGTAAGGACTACTTTGAGCTGCCAAAAATTCTAGCCACAAATAGAATTCCTTGCTTTATTTTAATTCTGTGTGACAAGAACTGGTGAAATTAATACACAGGCTGGTAAAATACAGGGAACAGTTTGATATGGTTATGGAGCATGTAAGCCTGATGCATGTAGTCCAAAATAGTGCTAGGAATTGAAGAGATGTGCGAAACAACTAGAAAACACCTTTAATTTCACAAATAATGTGAGTTTTTTGAAGTATAAAATTTTGACTTCTAAACTTGCAGATTTTATCATTTTGCAGGAAATAATAATTCTTCCTATCTGTGTTGTTTTCTGAATAAGGCCACAGCTTTCCTCTCAAAAATTTTGATTTTTATAAAATGAAAATTGTGCTGCTTTTATGGCTTCACATTGCATTATTCACCTGCTAGTGAACCCTATCATATCAGAGAAGTGATGGAGAGCACAGACAGGTTTTGAAAAAAAGACCCTCATCCTAGGAATAATTCTTCTCCTTCTTTAATATTTATATTCCTGTAGTGCTCAAAGACTTTGTTGCTGCCTGAGATACAAACACAGTGATACAAATCGACTTTTCAATGTGCTTGCAATCAAAGAATCAAAAAAATAAAATAAGCAGGGAGACTTAAAAAAAGAATATTTAAAAAGTGTAATAGCTTGCAGAGCTTGTAAGAATGCTGCTCTACACTCTCAGTTCTGACTTAATATTTTAAGGCGTCGCTGCAGCAGATGGAGGAGAGACTTTTAGCAGCATAAGCAAGGATAAGACTATAGGAAATCAGAGAATTAAGACTGATCCGGAAAGAATCGAGGCCACATAGCATAAAATCTGGATTTCGCATTGTGATTATTATTCCAAGTTAACTGTCAATTTAATTGGCAATAAATCTAACTGATCAACATATGGAATGCTTCCCATATGGAAAAAGATTTTTTTCTGATTAGATAACAAGCTGATAAGATAATGCCACACCATAAGCCCACGAAAAAAAAGTGATTACTGCGTAATTTACAGCTAGTTTTGCACAGCTGTCTAAGAGAAAAATGGCTGAGGAGAACAGGAGGAAGCAAACCAAATATCTGCTGACATATAAATGTGAGAACTAAAAAGCAAAAGAAATTAGGTTAACCTTCAAATCAGGGAGCAAGGTAAAGTCAAATCTGTACAGCTGCATTCATTTTGGTAGTAGTGAAACTGGGAGAGAATTTTTTTAAGGTAAACCACTAGGTTTTGCAAAGGGAGAACTAGATAGAACGTGAAAGAGGCTTTTTTTCAGCAATGGTCTCAGTCTGGGGTCTGCAAAGAACTTTGAAATTGTTTGCAAAAGGTGACTGTGGAAACCAAGCTCATAAATACTCTATAGCAATCCACATGTGTTAATTTTCACTGGGGTTTCCACTGCTCCGAGTGAATTAGTAAGAGGTCCACAAATCAAAAGAACCATACATCCACTGGTCTGTGGACTACTGGTCTAAGGTCTGTCCTTAGATATGCTCTCAATTCTCATCACAGGCCCTGGGAATGGCTCTCATGGCTGAAGAATTGGCCCTATTCATCCAACAGTCATTAAGAAAGAAAAGTTGTCCCTGGCTGAATACTGAGCAGGCACAGGTACATGTCAGATAATGGAGACCCTCAGCGTACACAGAGGCTGTAATTCACCCACGGGGTCCTGGCGAGTGCGTGTGCTTTAACTGCACGGCGGTTTGAACTCAGCCTTGTGTTTGCACCACAGCCATCTGGTGCTATTTAAAATATATACTTTTCAACTTTCACCTTTTAATCTTTCTGGTTTGAAAACATACACCAGTTCAAAGGTTACTTCTCTTAACCTTAAGCAATTCCCTTTCAGGAACAGCATTGAAGGTTTATTATCATTACTTTTACTGGTGTTAATGAAGGGGTAATTCTTTACTGTGATTTGTACATACATTTTGAAATAAGCCAAAACACAGTTGTTATACATTTAAAGATACATTTTCCGTAAGTGCCATGATTTTTAGGTGCCTCCATTCTGGGAAATTCGAAATGAATGGCTGTCTTAGGAGCCTAATTATCAGATGGGCTCAGTACTTGTAACCTCTCCACTGCCCCCAAAATACCAGAATCAGAGGCGCCCAGGAATGGAACTAATGATTTAAAACTTTGCCCATACATGGCCATGCAGATGCATACAAATCACTCTTGAGACTCTGTTCTGTTCAGTTTACGATAACAGAAAAACAAACTCACCCCAAATATGTTTTCCACCCCCAGATCTGAGATGCGCAACATCCTTTTCCTTCCCACAGCCAGCAGTTTTCTTTTCTTTGCCATAAGAAAAGGTGCTCTAATGGACCCAAACACCCTTATCTAGTCAATATCAAGAGAGCCTGTAGGTAAGCATGGTGCACTGAGAGCCAGTCTTTGCAGTGCCCGTGCAGTAGCCTGACACCAGTTTCATCTCTTCTTTTCAGCTGAGTATTTGTATGGAATGTCACACAGATATTTTAATGTTCCACAAAGATTTGCATCAGGCAAACTGAAGCATTCACACTAAGGACCCCTATCTCTGGACCTGTTCTGTATGGAATTTGAACTTCTATTTTAAAAGAATGCAAATTAATACTGTTACTTGAAGAGAAACTGTGGTCTGAAGCAGTCTAAGAAATGGAGATGTAACTGGCTCTGTAGGAACATTTGAAATAGCTCAGACCTTGCTGCCTTATGTTTTCCTCAGTTTTAGGCTTGAATTTCCAGAACTGCAATACCTGTTACTGATTATTTAACAGGGCTCCAGATTCCCCAGCACTAAGGGCAAAGTATGAGAAGCATACCTCTCATTTGTTCTCAATTTTGAGCCTAAGGTTTGGGTTTTTCTATCAAGTTAGATTAATTCTTATTTCTATCCTACTTGACTCTCAAACACATTTCAACATCAACTTAAAAATGATATTGAATGACATGGGATGGAGGCTGTAAGTTTTGCTGTTGCACAGCACACTTTAAACATCACACAGAGAATATGAGAGGAAATTATTCTCTCCCTTATATTGAAAAAAAAATTGGAACTCCTAAAAAGGATTTACACATATTGCTTCAGGCTGCTAGCCACTCACCTAGAGGTGGGTGGTGTTTGTTCAATAGCTGAAATACTTTCTGACTTGACTTTCTGTTTTTCTTGTTTCCCAGGTGATTGGATCTGGTGTTTTTAGAACTGTCTACTGCATCCGGAACATTTTCCATGCATCACTGACTGGGAACACTTTAAGCTGGCGTCAAGGATAAAGTCTGTGGGGAAGTCTGCACACAAATAATACTTCTTCATTGTTCTTGCTCAGCAGTAATCATGCCTTTTGCAAGCTGCTTCACCCAGTGCAGCAGAAGAGTAAACTAAAAATAATCAGTCAGATAATTTTTTTCCTAAGCAATCCATATTTTCAGAGCCAGTGTACCACTGGATGACAGAAAGTGTTCAACTCCATTAGCACCAGCCATCCAGTAGAGCCCAGCTTGGCAGGCATGTGATAGCAGCCATGTAAGGAAGCATAGGAGAGGCCACACAGGAAGATTATATAAATGAGAACCACAGTTGTAGATGAACAGTAAAGTACAATGAAATGGGCTAGACGATGCTGACTGTCCTTTGCCATAAGGAAACAATCTACTTTCTGTACGCTTTTATTCAGGAAAAATGCCTTGACATCAGCACATGCAGACCACAATCTGCAAGAGTGGCATAAAAAAAGAATAACTCTATATCTTGAAGTAGTCTCCTAAACAGAGATACTTATGAAACAAGGGTCACCTATGAAAAGCGGTGACTGGTAGCTCCCATCGGAGATGAATCTTAAGCACCTTATTTTATCATATTTATCTGTGAAGTAGGAGGGGAAGGTGAACAGTAAGATTTTGTATACAGTGTTCAGGCTTACAGATTTGGTCAGGGTCATTAAAACTGCAGGCTGTCTTCAGAGGCTAGAAGGGAAACAGAGTGTGATAATATGTCTCTGAAGAGCATTGGCAGCTGCACTTGCCAGGACTATGTGAGCAACCTAGATCTATATCCATTCCATCAGACTGGAGCTGGAGACATCACAACTGTGGGAACTATTCTGGCTATTCATGCATGCTCTGCTGTGCAGTATGTGCCAGCAGCCCGAGGCATGGCCGCAGGCAAAAAGAGCTGTGCAAGGCAAGGAACAAAATGGTAATATTTTTCAGTGACTTTCTCCCTCTGCATTTAGTCTGGGTGAGAAACGGTAGGAAAGGAATGGAGAAAGCAAGATAAAGTAATAAGGAATGATACTGAGAATACTCTTGACTGCTGATATAGAAGCTAGAAGGAAGACAGTCATCTAGAAGCAATGCAGAAGAGGGAATTTACTCATTAGTAAAAGGTAAGGAAAGAGGCTAAAAGTCCATAAGGAACAAGATGTTTAGTGGAAAACTGTCTAAGAAGCAGTTTCCTTGGAAAACAGTAAATTGCTGCATTCAAAAGACTTTGACTGTCTCTAGGAGCTACCTCTTGGATCACAAATGGGTAAATTCCACTTACCAACTGTGTAGGAAATCTGAGGTGTCAAAACCAAGAAATTCACATAGTAACTAGGTATTGAGCAGGAAAAGTGTGGAAGTCCCCACAAAAAGCTCATTGTGGATGTTTTTATGGAAAAGGAAAGAGTGCACCTTTTGGGCCTTCAAGCAAATGCTGGAGAATTTCAGCAATGTTACACCTGGATCCTGGAGGAAGACCTAAGATGAAGCCAACAGAAGTGGAGAAAATGCTCTCTGTCCCAGTAGATATTAATACAATTCTAACTTAGAGTTCATAATTTTTGGAAATAGCTTCTCTGATTAAAGGAAAGTTGTGTGTTGAGTGTCCTGTATGTCCTCCATACCTTTCTTTTTCTGGAAGAGACTCTGCTGCCTATATTTGCACATTTTGCAAACAAGATACTTCTGGTTGTCCTCACATTTGAATTCTGAGCTGGAAATCCTGTTTACCAAGTTATCTCTTGTCTGGTTAAGAACTTCTTTGCTAGCTCTTTACTCCTGGAACGCACAGATCTCTGAGGAAAAAAATTAATTTGCAACACATAATTTATTTGGCAAAGTTAGCCTTTTGCTCTTTTTTTCCATGAGCACAGCAGCAGCATGATTTCTTGAATGTACTCATTATTCAAACATATTTGCTGAATAAACTACCAAACACTCTGTGCTGTCAGATTTTGCCATGACGTGTTGACTGGTGATGCATCTTTCTGAAGGCTTGGCTGATCACCCTGAGGTTGAGAACAGTTATGTGGAGAAAATATCCTGCTGTGGTTTGTAATTTGCCTCTGAGCCCCTCTCCCCCAGTTCTGAAAGGCCGATCTGTGTGATTATAAAGGCCAAACTTAGATGGTGGGAGGGGCCATCAAAGAGGAACCTACTATTGTGCAGTTCTGTAGTGTCTGATAGGACAAGCAGTTGCATATGAAGGGTTTTTCTCTATTTCATTATTCAGAAGGAATTTCTGAAGAGTGCTGGAGGGTGAGGAAAAGAAACTGTGTTTGGTTTATCCCAGAGCTGGCTGGCTTGCTCTGGTGGTGGTGGTGTTCTCCAGCTAGGTAAGACTTCCTTGTCTGTCTGCATCTCAAGACAAGCCACTGTGGCACCAGTTCAGGGTGGGGAGAATCTGCTGAGGATCTCTTTGGGCACTGCAGGCAGAGCTGAGAGGGCCAGGGTTTGTGGGAGGAGTTGGCAGCATGCAAGGGAATGAGGTATCCCCATCTGCGCAAGGCACGGGAAGTGGTGGGTGAGAGGAACCAAGTTGAGGCTGGTTCTAAAATGCATGGCGTTTCCTTAACCAGCATCTGTGCCGTGCAAACATGGGAGGCCATGCATGAGAGTGTTGTGGTGGAAACATATGGGCAGCTCAGTGTCATCATATCTCTGCTCAGTCACTTGAACCTTGGACAAAACAAAAGCGTCAAATATGTGTGGGACATTCCCCAGCTGGAAGATGTCACTTGCCTGAGCATACAAACCAGTCATCATTAAGGTAGATACTTGTACACAAGCTGATTTAGCTTCACTGTTCTGAAGGCAAATACACATTTTACATCACAAATTGAATTTGGAACAAATCGCAGATAGCTTATTTGTGCACAGAAACAATAGAATGTTTTCCTTCAATGATCTTTATAATAATGCATCACTTCCCTTGCTAGCTAATGTAGTTATAATCAAAGGCAGGTCTTAAACTCTGGTGAAAGTGAAAGATGCTACCAGAACTCAAACTGAACACGGCATGTCAGTTGTTATCACCTCAAACCATTTAATTATGGTTACCAGTGTTCAAACTGGGTCTGCATCTGAAGAGCACAAAGTAGTCATAACTTAGGGGGACTTCCCATACAGTAGTTGCAGTTTTTTTCCTCTCTCAAAACTGTGTCCCATCCAAGGAAAGGAAGGGTTGGTTATAGCAGTTCCTGTTTTCAGCCTTTAAATGAAAATCCGGCAGAATATAAACAGCTTTCTATAGCAACCACGAGGATTGCAGAGGGTGCAGATTTCCAAAAAAACCCTCCTCCCAAGACATCTTGATTGCAGATGTTATTAAATTATTCTCTGGTGCTGGAAATACTCATCCTGGCTACATGTTGTTCGTAGAATACATTCCGTTCTCATGGTTTTCTGACTGGAAGAATGGAAGAAATGCCTCAGAATGTAACAAGCAAGAAAAATACTTCTGTCTGTGGTGATAGTTGTCCCTATCTTTTGGTCCAGGAGTCAGGTTTCTGCCTGAGGGGACCTGTATGAGGGATGATGAAAGTAATTATTCTGTCAGGTTAAATATAATTTTCTTCCATGTGTCTGCTTCTTGTGATGTCAGCTGATTAACCTGTCATCTTCCCATGGCATGTGTCCACATGATGTCATGTGCTGAGGTCCATGGTTTATTATGCTAGTCTAACATAAATTTGAAAAGGTCTTCAATTTAAAACTTTTTTTCCAGTGTTTTGTACTTTTCTTTTGCTTCAATCCCACGTTCTTTCCTCGACTCTTTCCCATCTTATCCAGTTTCTGTTTTCCCTGACTCAGTTTTTCCTTTAACTTGCTATCTTGGTTGATCTCAGTTTTTCTCTCCCACACCACAATTCTGCTTCTCTCTTCTTCTCACATCTCTCCAAAACATCTCTTCATTTTTTCCATATCAGGGTACACTACAAAGACCATTTTGCCTTTGCCTCCTTTACTTCATGGTGCACCTCTTAGTCCTCCTAAGGTGGATGTAAGGCCATTCTAAAACAGAAAAAAAAAATAGAAAACCACACATCTTCATCTTAACTGCCCTGGTTATCTCAGAAAAACTGGGGCCAATCTAGACAGTGCTATAAGTTTTATGTAAACCCTCCTTGTACTGGGGACGATTTAATCTTCCAGGATTTCACTTGAATATCATCAAATGGCAGTAAAGTCCACTTAGTTTATTACCTCGTTCTTCCCCCTGATTTGATGTTAGAGCATAGAATCTCAAATAGACTGTTTTATTTGGAGAAGAACATCTTGGAGCCCAGATGGATGGGAGGAGGATTAAAGATGAAGGCTTTACATGAGAAAAAGGTTGCAAATCACTAAGACAGCCATCATATTCCTCTGACTGAATCCAAAATATGTACCATACATATTTAGTTAGCTTGGAATGCAGGGAGTGTAAAAGTAACAATATAAATTATTTCACCCATGTATGCTTTGAGGCCCATGGCAAGTACAAGGTGGCCTTGTGAGAGACTTGGACATACAGTGTTCCTGTGTCAGAAATTAAAAAATCAGGTGCAATACACATTTACATTAGCATGCTAGGGATGGGATTGTGGGAATGCATTTCTTACACAGACTAATGCTTTTCTTAAAATTTCACAAGGGCAGTATGCTTTCCTGTCCAGGTGGAAGACAGTTCTGTATGAATTTTGTCCTCGGTGACCAGGAGTGGAGACATAAAAAGAACTATTCGGTGTCTCTGGTTACAGAGATAAGTGAAAGAGTCATTGGCAGTAACTCTCTAGTAATAGCAGCAGTAAGTACTGGGCATGATTTGAATCTCTCTGGATAGTGATATGGGGATGCCAGAATATTTATCAAGCCATTAAGAGAATGTGTGCCTAACTGATAAGATGACTACAACTGATGAAGTCCACCTGAAGACTCTGATGATGCTGGGACAGATTTGCAGCCAGCGAGGGAGGATAGCAGGGAGTGCTGCCCTCAGAGCAGCATGTACTGTTCATCAGCAAAATTATACAGTCTCCTGCCTGGGGCAAGCTTGTGGAATCTTTAATAAAAAGAGTTAAGAAACATCCTGATGTACATGTTCCTCACGGCTGGGAGCCAGGAACAGCCTGCCCTACTGAGAAACTGTTTCACTGGGTTGGTGGCAGAGGGGAGGGAGCTAGGACAGATCATCACAAAACCAGTTCCGAGAGTGATTAGTGCAGGGCCTTATTTTAAATTGTCCGTATATCAAACTGCCAAACCTGTGATGGTTCTCCCTTTGAAAGATGAAATTTATATCACTTAATGTCTCAGTGTCATCAAATCAGAAGAATGTTCTGTCATTTTGACTGGAACTAGATTGGGAACAAGTCTTTTGCTATAATCATCTGTAAGCAAGACAAATAAGGAAGAATTCATCACAGCTTTTCTGATGTTTAAGCAGCACATATGCTGCATCAGGGATAAAATCAGGTGCTAGCACTTGAATTTATGTTGACAAGTGTTTTTCTTTGAGTAGCTTTTGTTAGTCAAGGCTTTAATATCTCTAGAAAGATTTTGTTACCTACCTTACCTCAATTACTTATCACCTACTCGGGTAAGGCACTGAACTGAGGCATTTGTTTTCCCCTCTCACTTTGCTGTGAATTTTCCTCTCTGCTGATGATCAGAGTCTTCTGATGAACGTGGAAACTATGGTGGCCATCAGGTCATGTAAATTCAAGATACATTTTCTGTATTTCCCTCTCTTTATTGTGTATAGATACAGACAGAGAGCTTAACATTAACAAGCAAGTTTTTCCATGAAGAAGTTTTAAAGATTATTACCAAAAAGGATTAAGAAATTAAAATCTTTTTGCTGTTTTCTTCCAGTAAACAGAAAATGGTACAAAATAGAGGAGGAATGGAGAACAAACTTGTGTTGCTTTTCACAATGAATTAAGTGTATAAATGCTTAACAATGAATAAACACGATTGACAGAGAAAAGTAAATATGTCTTAAATTTTCTCTGGCTTTTAAAACAAAGAATATCAATAGCAAAATTGTGTTTTCAAATGTGTTTTGAATTTGACAGTGTGTCTTTGACATTTATAAAGTACAGCGATGAGTATGTAATTAAAGTTCTTTGCTTATTTTTCAATATTGCATTCTCAGTCCTACAAACTTCCTTTGAGCTATGGAGTGACTGAACAAAGGAGGAAGGCTTGCCAACGAGTGGCCCATTCCCATGCACGCCATGCTGTGCACCAGCCATGTGCTCGCCTTTGAACCCAGTGCTGAGCCAGACCATGTGCATGTACTGAGGAGCATCTCTTCCCAGTGTTCTTGGGGGTTTGTTTCAGTTACCACAAAAGTCCTAAGTGAGGAACACAATGTTTTCCTAAATTTATTTGCCTTTCCTTCTGTCTAAATATGAAGCATCAGCCTTTTTGTGGCAGAGAAAGATGTTTTCTTCGGAGCTCACGTATCTGGTTTGACTGCCGATAAAATATTGAACAGCCTGTATAACCCTGGAACATTAGCACTTAACCCACAGGTAATGAATTTTGCTGTAGGCTGTTTTTCAATTGTTGTTTATGCTCCTCGCTCTCAGAGTGTGGTTTTCACCAGGCATCCTGCTCAGGAGTACAGCACTGACACCCCAGCCTGCATGGTTTGGAGTGGGCTTAACTGTGTCAGTAACACAAGCCCTCAAGCCAACAAACACCTAGTCACAAGCACACAAAAAAGGCACAGCACCAAAGCTGTCAAAATGTTTTCACTCTTTCCATATGAAGATGCTCATTTGGCCCAGACCATACATAGAGATGCATGTTTACCTCAAATTACTCATAACATGCAAATTACCATCACAAGGCTGAATACTGCATTAAATTGCCAGTGGTCAAAGTACATAGGCTTCAGGTCAGGGACAGGAATTTGGGTGTCCACCTTACTGTCTGCTTAGCTCCAGAGTGATGTTCCCTCTTGTATACTCTGCCTGCCTGACCGTCCTTTAGCTGCAGATGGGATATGTTGGTTTGAATCCTTTCTGATGAAGGGACCTGAATCTTACCCATCTCTGAGAGGGGGTGGTGTCAGTAGAGCTGCAGGCAGGAACTGCTTGGACAGTTTTTTGAGCAAGGGCTGCTGTCCCCATACTCTGGATGATATTACAGACATACACCTGCTGTGCCCTGAACACACCTGCAGGCTTGAAGCCTTCCAATTCCAAATGAAAAGGTCTTCAATTTAAAACTTCCCCTTGGCTGTCACACAGGTGTCAAATTGGAGTATGCAATGGCGGTGGCAGGGTTCATGGCATGTCCACACACAGATTAAAAAACTGGAATTTTGCTGGTATGGAAACGTTTACGTTAGCTATCCCAGTCTTTTTGTGGATTCATTCTTCCTAGTTCAGTTGCTAAATTCATATGGAAAATCATCATCAGGTGATGGAATTGAATGCAACTCTCCACAGACCCAGTCCAGAAGCCTCTGGATATTCTTTTCTGAGGGCACCAGTGGTTGGATACCTAAAATAGATGCTTTAAAAATTACTTAGACCTTCAGACACTAAAAGATGATGTAACTATTTCAAACAGAAGGCAAATCTGTGACTGAATGCTGAATGTTTGCTGCAGGAAAAAGCTGACAAGATTGCTAAAGGCAGTTGCTTTAGGAAAATAGCAGGTTACCCTGAGCAACTTGCAGGAGCTCCTGGAGATGGGGAGGTTATGGCAAGAGAGCAGCCGAGTGTGGCACAGCATGAACTGTGGTGGGCAGAAGCCCCTTGTGGACAGAAGAACAAGATCTCTGTGTCATGTGAGTGTCATGCCAGCTCTGTGTCAGGAGGAAATCAGAGCATGGGTCCTGTCTCTGTTCTCTGTTGTGCACAGTTGGTTTACTCTCGGCAAATATTGTTTTAACAGAGCCAGCTGTCAGATTTGCATCTGTTGAACAGATACAAAACACTGATCTCAGTGGGAGGCAGGCACCTACTCTGCATAAGCACTTTTGCAAATCCCAAAAGGCATTTCTCCATCTTCAGGCACTTCAATATCTTTGAAAATCTTGCCCCTTTGTGCCTAGCTTTACCTCTCTACAAAACAGAGAGAAATCTGCCTCCCTAGGAAGTGAAGCAGAGTTAAATTTATTCATATTTGCTTTAAGCTTTGGAACCTCAGAGAAGATGTATACCACAAAGGTGTACTTCTTGTTCAGCATACTATACAATGAAACACCTGCGTGTTCAGTTATTGTCCGTGCTGTCACTGGCCTCATTTTGAAAGATGTATCCATGAATCGGAGGAAGGCAAGGTGCCACGCTAAAGAATGATAGCTATAGAAAGATAAGCTACACTGTTTAGTGATGGCCTAGCAGTTCTTTTATGAAGGACAGAAGCAAGGTTCTGCTGCTGGTATCCTCCTGTGCTTGAATGTCTTGCAAAAAAGAGGTAGAAAACTACTACAGGTGTTCGTTGTGGTCGTTGTGCAAGATGTTTGGTGAGATAAAGACAGCAAAGACAACTATACGTCCAGATCTTCAATGCTGATGTCTAAAAGAGCTCTCAATTTTTCAAAATTGTCCCATGCTTCATGTGCTTAAGTCCTTCTGCAGTGAATGACATAGTGGCTTCACTGGGGCTTTCTGGTTGCAGAGGTCTTCTTGCCCTTGCATCAGTGTGTTTAAATCTTGCCCTGACTGTGAATTTCCCAGTATTTCAGAATCTCTTCCTGCACTCTTGATAACATGAACAAAGCAGAGGTTGTGTTTGAGCCCTGCAGGCTCCTTTTGCCCTAGTTCCCCCATGGATTTCCTGGGGTGGAAATTTCCATCTGACTTGCTTGCCCTGCCCTCAAATACAGGAGTTTACTCAGGCTGCCCAGTTACTGCTCATCTTGCCTTGGGGTTTTTAACCACTTTCCTTTTGCTGGGGCAGCAGCTCTCCTGCCAGTGGAGCTATGCTGGCCTCCCTAAAACTCAGCCTGTGTCTTCAATTGGTGGCTGATCCCTGCTACCCAGGCAGGGGCCTGTCCTCTGTATCTGGTAATAGTCACCCTTTCCAGGGGAAATTCAGAGGATAAAGGCTCCTGCTTTCTGCTTCCTCTTTGGTTGTCTGCACAGACAATACCATGCTGTATGAGTGTGCCGGGTTTTCTTACTTATAATCTTCTTTGGGCATTTTGGGTTTGACATTTTTTTGGTTTATTTAGCTGGGGAGGTTCTTCACCTTTTCGAGTGGCAGATGCTATGGAAAGCCAGATAAGTACTTTACCTGATTCTTAAGCATCAGGACAACGTCTTAGCTGTTAATAGCTGAGCATTCTGATAGCTGAGAGACAACTGGAAGACAATTAAATGACATGATTTGAAGCCAGGGTTCTTTGTTTTAGTGCCTGGCCTGCCCAGGCATTCTGGTGTTATGTTTGTAACTTTTCCCTTTACTGCTATGAAGACAGAAATATGATCAAAGAAAATACAGAGGGAGAATCTGCAGAAAAGTTGTTTAAGCATTACTGAAACATTCTACGTTAGCAGTGCCAAAGGCTGTGAACTCTCTTAGTGTGTTAAAGCCTTTTAATAATTTGAGATCACATTCTAATCCCCTTGTCCAGAATCCTTACAATTTATACGTGGTTTAATGCTTGGAATAAAGTTAGAATCTCAGTCTCTCTTCCTTTTTTTCCCCCCACTCTTATGCCACAGTCAAGGATAATAATTTTAAACTCTCAAATGTGTTAAAGGCATTAATTGCACTAGTTGAAGTATTTTATTTTGAGTTAAAGTCACTCAAAACTTTAATATGACAGAGAAGATACAGCACAATAATTCTAGCTGTGACTCAAAACAGGAAAGAAATTCTGACTTTGATCTGAATAATAACGCTTCTCTCCCTGACTGAGAAGATTGCTTTCGTGCCACACTGAGCCTTAGCACCCGAAGCACAAAAGAGCTGCTGGCTCCCAGCACAGGGAAGGCAGCTGGCAGCCGGCCGGTGCCGGAGCTCGCCCTGGGCTTGGCCACACATCCCATCCATGTGGGTGGGACAGGAGAGGACATCTCACACCACAGGCACCATGGACCAAACTGAAGCCACCTGCCCCAGTGATCTTAATCTTTCCCATGGCAGTTGCGGAAATCAGCTTAGACCACTCCTGGCACTAAACAAAATGTGTTACATCTCATTATACATAGATATGTAAAGCTGGAGCATTTTATGCATTTGGTAGAATAGTTAAACAAGCAAACAGACGTGAGACAGCTGAAACCTCTGGGAAGAGAAGGGTCAGCTGGAACAAGCATGTGAAGGACAAATGTGGGGTGTCAGTGGGTCAGATGTCCCTCACAAGGAAAAGGGCTTGGTTCAGCTCCCAGCCCTGGTGGGGAGCAGCAGGGTTTGGCTTAGCGCATACTCCCACAGTGATTTAGGGTATAAAATATGCATGCTAGAATTTATTCATATAGCTATGCTGCTGAACCCTTGTGCCAGTTCACCTCAGACCTGTTAATCACCTTTGGGGACATATTGAAGCTATTCAGGGATGGATTTCTAAAAGGATAAAGGGCAAACTGCCATGATAGTTCCACTGGAACTCACCTAGGGGGTGATTTGAGTACCTAAACATATATGTCCAGCACAGTTTAGATGCCCTGTGGTCTTGTGCTTCATTGCAGAAGGTCATGGGTTTCCCATACACCTATCAGCTCACCAGAAATTATCTGAAATTACACTGGTCACCCATGTTTAGGTACCTGAATATCTCCCCTAATGCCCTGTTGTGCTTGCAGCTAATCCAGTTTCTAACAGTAAGAGAGAAAATCTTCTCGGTCTTCCAACCTTATTTCAGTAGGTCCCTTCCACCTATTTTAGAAAACCACAGAGAGCTGGTGGTCTTGCAGTTTGCACAGATTTTCCTAATTTTTTACTGTTTTGGTTGGGAAGAAGTCAGACATCAAAATTTGTGCCTAAAGTTAATCTAGCATTATTGGGTTTCAGAGTTAACTTCCATTAAAAAGAACCTAACTTCTTCACCTCAGAGGCCACCATCCTTACTGTGCCAAATATTTTGAGGGAGTGTTGGTCTTGGCAGCGTGTTTGGAAAGTTATGGAAATCCAGTTAAGGAGTATCATAGAAGAAATTTTTTAGCATTGTCTGACTTTCACAGAAGGTGTGCTACCAGAAGCTCTTTTCACCCTGAACATCTCTGGTCATATGGAGGGATGGGTAGATGTGGTCAACCTGGTTCCAAAATCTAAAAATCTTATGTCTCTGATAAAAAAAAAAACCTACAGGGTTGAGTACTATGACTCTTTTGAAAACCAAACGTGCTCCAGGCCCAATTACATGAGTAGTATCCACTGCTGAAGCTTTTCCTCATTGCTTGCGTCTGCTGTGTACCTGACAACCTGAGCACCTTCTCAGGACTTCCCAACATAAGCAGTCCAGGTTTTGTCTGACTGTTTCTCTTTATCTAATCTCTCTGCTGTACCCCCACATCTCAGTCTTCTCTGGCTCTGAATCCCATAAAATTCCCCTTTGGCCACTCTGCTGCCTGTGTTAATGCCCAGCTTGGACAAACATTTTTGCCACTTGCCTGGTTTCACCCCTCCCCACTGCAAACCTTCCTGCTCAGACTGTTTTATAGCCCTCTACCCCACGGAGAGCATTTGCCTTTCCAGGAAACTTCTACCCAACCAATTCTGTTGTTTCCTCATTCTTCCCATCTACTTTCCTTATTCATTACGTCCGGTACAGCACACATTCAGCTGTTTTGGATAGAAAAAATGGTGACAGGGTGCTTTTATTTGATTTAAATACTAATCACCTTGCCCATTACATAGGTTTTGGATAAAAGCATTTTATGTAGCAATGACCTCTAAGGCACAGCGATGAGTCACCTTCTCTATCATTTGGGTAAAAACTGCTCAGGGTGACTGGCAAGCCTGAGACACTCATATATACAAACAATACAAGAAGTTAATTGCCAGATTATGAGAGGCAAAAGCTCATAAAATAGCGCCTATACTGTGAGAATCTCAGATTCTGAGTATTCAACTTGATTTTCCTCAGAAGGCTTTAAGGTTCCAAAAATAGTGGACATTTAATTTCTGAAAAGCAGAATCATTAGTCACTTAGGGAAATCAAGACCTTAAAACTGGAGCTACAATAATGTATATTCATTATGTGTATGCATCCAGAATATATATTATTTTTGAAAGAAGACATAGAAACCTTCAAGTTTCAGTCCATTAAGTTAGAAATTACCAGAGGTCATGAATAAATTTTGTCAATGAACAGGTTTACATTTCAGTGACTCCTTAAGGAAAAATTGTATTTTTGCCTTGCCTTAATTGCCAAAGGCTATGGTTTCAGAGGAAAAAATGACTGGCTAAGTAGTCAGCAAAAAATAAATGATACCATTAGCACATGATACATTGTGCTATTTTCTCTGCCATGGGTTCTCTTCCATGTTGCTCTATCTCACCCAGATCTCACAACAAACTCCAATATGTCTGTCTGCAGCCTGGCTGTTATTCCTGCTAAGATCAACGCTTCCTGGTTGGTTGCAGATATTTAATTATCCCCAGACGTGTAGCATACAGACTGGAGCCTTACGTACGTATAGCACTGAGGATAAAGGGTCTGTGACCAAGCCTTTCTCTGAGCAAAAGTCACTTAACACATTTTTGCATTACAAAATATCCCATAGCGAGATCTCACTGGAACCAGATGTTCATAGCAGAAAGCATATGGCAAGAGGATGTAGATCCATTTTTCTTAAATCCTCTTGAAAAGACGTTGTATCATAGCCCAAATTCCGCTGAAATTCAGGCTTATTATCCCAAAAGCCTTTTCCCAATAAAAAAATAAAAGAAAAGCGCGTCTCTGTTTTCATTGCTTGTGAATCACTTCCACATCCATTGGTTTCCAATGGTTTGCAAAGAAAGCAGCTGAGAAGAGACTCTGACTCACAGTGAACAAGGTGTGCATGAAGCTTGAATGAATAGAGTATGTGTGACGAATTAGCGAATGAGTGTTTGTCCTGGAGGAACAGAGACAATGGTCAAATAAAAAAGTCAGCCTTTGTGCGTTCCACAAGTATTTAATCTCAACCTAATGAGATAGAAATTTCCAAACAATATGCATGCTGTTTATCATATTGTGTCATCTCATATTATACAATGCCTGTTGGTGCATGACAACTGCCTAATCTGTTTATGTAGCTAGGCTTAACCAGGTGAGTTTGTTCTTACTGAATGGATTAGAGTGTCTGACAACAGACCTCTTTTCAAACTGAAAGTCGCTGCCAGTGCAGGGAAGAGCAGGGCTTTAAAAAACACTGTAATCCAATGCCCTGGGCTGATGAAGGTTGAAACCGTCCTTCAGTTGTTCATTTAACCCCCTTGAGCCCACAGATACTGCGTTTACTAAAGGGGTTAATTGCTATGTCCTGCTGGCACCAACCACACCCAGCACAAGCCTGGCTGCATGGTCAGATAGGTGTCCTTCATGCCAGCGAGGCAGCCATCCAGCTCTGAGAGGGAAATGTGTGGCAGGCAGGCACCCAGGGACAGTAGCAGTGGTCGGGACAGGAGTAGTGTGTGCTCCTCTCCTGCTTTCTCTCCAAATGGCTACAAGAAGGGTGAGGCTGAGGGGTTGCTTCTTTGGTGGCCCACAGGCAAACCTGCGGTGGTCACTGCAGGTCTGGCACTGCTGCTAATGCTGCTCTGGAGCATGAGATGGAGTGCAAGAGTCCACAAGTATCTCAGGAAGCAAACAAAGAGTCACTTTGGATCTTTCAATATGCAGTGGCCATAATTTGACAACCTTAGGCACGATCTGAGTTACTCTCTGTAAAGATGTTATTTCTTGACTGTATTTGGCCTTGCCAGTAGCAGGAAAAATTGCCAGCCATAGTCAGTGATCTCTCCCGTTCTTTCACTTTGCTCTTCACTCAGGATCTTTCAGGTAATTGTAACTTTTAAAAGCTATTGGAGGTTGGAAACACTTTCAACAGCATTTGCAGTACATAGGAAATTCTAAGCCAGACAGGACATTCATGGCTTGGATTAAAGTCCAAAGAGATGAGTCATCCAACAAAACAAATGTCATATGGCAGCCTGTGCTCACGAAAATAAATTACTGATTTGGTTTTTAGGCTTTAAATAAATAATTATGTATTTTATTCTGATCTGTCTCTTTTATTTAAGGAGATGTATGTTGTCTTCCTGAATTTCCATGTTCATAAAGAACTAGTATGTGCCATACGTAGATCCAGTAATGGGAAACTGAAATACATGAAGAGCTGGTCTAGTATGACAGAAGAAAACCTGTAAAATCATGATGACAATTAGAAATTATCTTTACAATTTTTGAGCTGAGAAATGTGTGTCTCATAGTTATTACATGGATTTATGTTTGTTTTTTAACTAATTAGTAAAGCACCATTTTCAAACACTCAAAGCAGTCACTTTTTGTTTGCAAGACAGAAACATTTTTCATTCCATGCTTTTATAAAACCATAAACCCTTGGAAAAGGTTATATAATATTGATATACAATCCTTTTTGCAATTGGACTTTTTTTGTTATGATCTGAAAGCACTGCTCATTTACTGATGACTGAATTCTCACCATACCCTTTTTTAGAGAAGTTTTCTGCCATTTTGGAGATGAATGATTGAAAACACAGGCCATACTTAAACTGGGAATGCTTTACTTGTTTAGCAGTTCCCACACATTATGGGAATGAAGTACACTTAGTCTGTTGGACAAGCAGGATTGCTTTGCACTGGTATAATAAAATAATTTTACCTTTCCAATGAAACAAGCTGTACTAGTAAAAGCACAATTTTTCTAATGTGACTGCAAGCCAAAGTCTCCTGGACTGGTCTCCTTTATCTAAATGAAAATCCTGTCAGAGCAGATTTTTAGGATTTTCTACCTTTGTCTAGACTTTATGGGTGGATGCCTCGCAGCCCTCGGGCACAGCTGAGCACAGCAGCAGCTCTGGCCGTGCCGCTGCAGAGTCAAACATTCAGGAGATCTCAGCATGTGCAGCAGGTCCTGGGTCAGATGGGGCTGGATGTGCAGTGTGACACTGGTGCCGCTGCTGTGGATCCATTCACAAGTGACAGCTTTGCTGGGCTGTCTAAGCAATCAGTGCAAATCAGTGGCAAAGCCATTAGCAGAAGCTTATCCCATTAAAAGCCAGGCCATGCAATGAAAAGTCCAGTGAGTTCCCTTGGTATTAATAAGGTAGCTTCTGTTTACTAGGCCAGCTGTGTCATTGTGCAGCATTTCTGGGATAGCAAAGAGGAGGCATGGTGTATATATATGTATATATATATAAAATCCATGTTCACATATGGTGAACATGGTCAGCAGGTCAAGGGAATGCTCCTGCCGGGAGGATTTCACCAACCAGATGAGAACATACCTTTGGTTGGGATTTACTAGCCCCATAGCCCCCTGCCTGAAGACTGTGTTGCTCAAGACAAAAATCCTATTTACCCAGAAAGAGGGAAAGGAATGAGCTCCTAAAATAAGCATCGGCACATTCCTCTGAAACTTTAAATAAATCTTCCTAGAAGTAAGTTCAAAATAGGTTATTTTCAAGGTGGCTTTTCAGTTACCAATAAACTTCTCTCTGACTTGGAATAACTTTTGTAAGAGGGAAGAAGCATTTTTTGTGGTTGTGGCCCAGAAGTTGTATTGCTGAGATGTTTTCTGGGGCAGCTGTAGCCTCCTTGCATGGACACGTAAAAGTCTCTGTCAAATGCTTTAAAATGTGAATGCATAAAGTTACTGTGACAAAAGATATTTTGGGAAGCAAATTTGGAAACAAGACCTTTAATCTCTTTGTACTGCATTTTGCTTCACTGTGCACAGGTCTGTTGGGAAGCTTAATTAATGTCTTTTTGGTCCTTCAAGAATGATCCTACAAAGATTTTATCACCTCTAATCCTCTTTGCCCCCAAAAAGTAATCAGCACACAAGTTCAAGCAGCCATGGCTGAACATAACTTTTGCAAGATCCATGCTGTGCCTTTAGGGTTGTATCTGATAAATACAGTGTGCAGCATGCAAACTTCCATAGGAAATACTCTAAGGAGATATTATCCACATCCTCCTCTAAAAAGGGGGAACAATAACAGATATCTTTCTCCCTTCTCCTCTCCATCAAGAGCTGCCTGGACAACAATTGCACTGTAATCTCTGAGGGAGGAGGACGTATTTTGTCCTCCCTTTACCCTTTGTCTCCCCTATATCCTCAGCCAGAGATCATACCCTTCTCTCATCTCTGAAGTCAGTAAAAAAATCATCTCAACATGAGTCAAAATACCTTTTGTATTTTAGCAGTACCTGTGGCACACAGCCTTATGCACAAGTGGGAAAGTGGGCCTGGAAAGCTCAGAAAACTAATTACCTTGACTTTCTCTGAAACAAAAGCATGGGAGTTTCATGTTGCTTAATTTGTTCTGGTAAAAAGACAACTAACACACAATAATTACACAACTGCATGTATCTTCTCTGCTTGAGGTTGTCTTTTCCAAATTACCTCTCAGAAAATAACAGGCCTTCCCTGAGGCCTTTCTCAGATGGAAAGCTCTAGAGTAAGACCCAGAGAAAAAAAAGAAGGATGCTGAATGACAGGACACACTTATCCCCTTAGCAAGACTGTTGTAAAGTCACAAGATGGCTCTTCCAGCACGTAGGACTTTTTGCAGTGGCCATCAGAGCCTTTCCTGAAAAATTTCTCATGGCAGAGGAGAGATTTGGTGTCAGGATGTTAGATCTTGTCTCCTCCATGGTTTTACACAACAACTAATATGAGCTTTACCTTCCAGAGGAAAAACACCCTCCACCTTTTTGTCAGGGAAAACATATTATAAGCAAGACCAGGGGCTCTATCTCATGTTTTGTCAGACTTGACTCCTCCATGAGATCCTCATAATCAACACAGGAAGCTGACAAAGTGAGGTATGGAAGGAGAGGGATGCAGCTGAGAGAAATATGGCAAGTAAATAAATACCACCAGGGTGATTTATTTACTTCTCTTTCTCTCAACTTAAAGGAGTTTCTGTTTTGCAATCCAGCCCAGTGAGATTGAACTCCCTCTGGTATCTGCAAAAAACTTTCTAATGTCATTGGATATTTATGACTGTGCTATTTAGCTGGTGATACCCCCTCTTTATCTTTGTATTTTTGAAATTGGTTTACATTCTGGAGATGTTAAAACAAACATGGCTTTGTGTTTTTTGGACCAGCAAAGCAGAGGCCAAGGGCCATTGTGGAAAATAGTATATGATTAGAAAATCTGGTTTCGCCACATGATCCCTAGCTACATAGGAGTAATGAAAGGTGAGAAACAATAAGTATTATAGGCATAACCCAGCATTCCTTCTGTACCCACCTCACTGACTGTCCTCCGGGGATTTAGATATTCAGTGAAATCTGAGCTCAACTCTCGGGATCAGACAAAGGTTTCTGATACATACATATACATACATGTTGAAGGAGCTGAAGAGGCAAATAGGAGCCCAGGTACCCCACATAACCTGGGCCCCAGATACCTCTAAAAATTCTGTTAAGTGCTTTAAATACACCCAAAATAATGCCAACATGCGACTACATGCCAGTGCTTTGGTTTTCTGAATATATATACCTGAGTTAGTTACCTAACCTTTTATAATTAAAACAGGAAAATAGGCACTTTTAGATACAACTAATTTAAATTTAAAGAAGCTGTCTAGTAAGGAGCAGATATTATGAAAGTGTTTATTTCTCATTATTGATGGGTCTAGAAACAGAGGGCCATGAGCTCAAATAGAGCTGTCTAAACCACAGGCAAGTGGAACTGGACAAGATAAATCCTATATTTTAAGATTTATCTTAAATATTGATGTGGTTTCCTGTATATAAAGTTTACTTGTCACATGAAGTTAAATTTTGGGGAGAGGAGGATATATGGCATGTAGACATTCTGGTAGAAGATGATGATTTGGCAGAGGCTCTGGGCACCACTGTGGGATTGCCGCTAATATCACTGTGTCAGTGTGGACACAACGAATGGTTAATTGCTCAGTTCACAAAAGGAAGATGGCACCACTGTCTTTATTCTGCACCAAGGGAGGCCTCCCTGCCCTGCCTGTATGTGAATGAATGTGCCAAGCTGTCATAATCAAAAGGTAAATAGAAAGACTGGCTCTTTATTTTGCTACATCTGTCCACAATTTTGAAGATTGATGCTCTAAACTTCCATATGTTTTATCACATTCCACTGACTCACCATTAGCTTCTTTGTGAGTTGCAGACTATGATTTGAATTTGATTTCACTTGAACCTGTCGAAGCAAGTACTTTATGTCCTGGTGTGTTTGGAGTTTATTAATGTGGGTTTGGACAGGGGACTTTCCTGAGCAAGATCCAGCCACTCTCTATCTCATAAACCTGTCCTTTAGAATTATTTATTCTCCCTCAGCTGACTTCAAATATTTCTACATTTCAAAGTGCCTCTTTATTTGCCTAAGCATTTCATTTGTCTATGTGCTATCATTACTACATTTAATTGAAAAATTCATTATGATAATATGCCACATAAACAATACAGGCAAATTCGTTACTGCTTCTTTGAATCACAGTTGTTTTAACACCCCTCTATTACATCGCATTACTTGAAGAATAAATAATGCCTGTGTATGTGGAAGAGAAAAAGGGAAGTAGACAGAAACTCCTACAGGCATACAAGTCTAAACACACTGTCACACATTTTGTCCCCACGGGATAATGGTAAGACATTCACAATATGTGGCCTACTTTGTTCACAGATACAAGACTAAAGTTTTGAGAACTGGAAAAATGCACCAAATATTTGGTCTATATTTCCTTATCACATTCACATGAAGATCCTGATGTGATAGATACAGATCATCCTTCCTCCAGCAGCCTACAGGACAGTGACCTAGTATGGGAGTGCTCTCATCTGTTTTTTAAATGAAATCTAAAAATCCAGTGCTATTAGAACAAGTGAAGGGGGCCAACAAGAAAGCCATCCCCATCCCAAAATCTTTCTTCAGGATGTTTAGGATTAGGTCTCAAAATAGTAATATTTTTTGCAGTAGAAGTTTACTTGTTGTAAAGATGCTGTAAGGACTTCCCAATTGCTTGTCTCAAATACTGTTAAGACCACAGAAGGACTTTGCCATGAGATAAGCATGGAATGGAGCAGTGGGATGGCTCTGGCTCCAGGCCTGGCGAGGTCTGGCTAGCACTTTGTGGGGAATGCATCCACTCAAGGGTTCCCACTGTGGTAAACTGTGGAGGGACAACTGCTCACATCCTTATTGCTGGTCAAACAGAGGTCACCCAAGTTACGGGACAGGTGGTATCTGCAACCACCAAGTGCTTTCCAAGCCCTCTCCCACCTAACTCCCCCCACCCCAATACGCCTCTGTGGATTCCCAGAACTTGGACTGTACAGTTAAGCCACCTGATGGGAACTTGAGATAGGATAAAGGTGATACTATTGTCTGAGAATTATCTCAGGCCCAGGGGAGGTAAACAGAGCTGGGAGAACACTGATAATGGATGCAAAGAATCCACAAGGAAAGTCAACTCAGTAACCATGCTGAAGTCAGCTGCGACTTGGTAAAAGGTAGTTCTGACAGGGGGAGATCTGGCACAACCCACCAACTTAAAGAAACCCACAGACTCAGACAACCCAGTGACACAAAAGAACTAATTAGCATTAGAAGTGAGGGAATCATTTAACCAATAGAATAAGAGAATTGTGTAGAAAAAGAGTGAAAAGTTTTGAATGACCCCAATACTCCCCACCAAGAAGACCAAGGTGAAGAAGGACCAACAGGACAGATCCACAGATGGTATTTTCTGCTTAGTATGTCTCTATCTCTCACCCTCTTTTCTCTCTTTTCTACTTCTTTCTCTTTTCTCTACCTCACATTCTACTGCTAAATAAAATTCATACTACTGACTTTGGCATATGATCTTGCTTGCATCTTAATTCAGGTAGAGGCATCTCTCCGTAACTCAGATCTTAAAACATGGCCTAGACAAATTCCAGTTCAAATAATTTTATTTTGCTTTACAGTAACCCCCTGTTTCTGTAAAAGTATAATGCCAGCATGGATCTGTAAGATTCCTGGATGCATTTTTTCCTGTCAAAGTGTTTTTTAAATCAAATCTGATTTCATGTTGTGTGCACCACTAACTTCCAGTGAACTTTTAAGTGAAAATTACTTTATCTGCACAAATATTTGTGGAATAGAATTTCTCTATATAATTTGAGTAGTTTAAGGCAGCCTATTTTTATGGATCCATCCTAGGTAGATGCTGAATGTTGATTTCATTAGATTTTGATCTCATGTGAGGCCTTGCACACTCTTGCCTTGTATTTGAAAAACAAAATAAAGTGAAAAAACCCTGAGAGCAGTGGTTTCCCAGACACTGTTGCTAGGTGATATTCCAAAGCTAAATGAATTCTTAAACTCTTCCTGCTCCAGGCACCTAACTAATAACCAGTAACCGCACATTCAAGTGAAAAGGGAGCATCCCTGCTTTTCTGACTGTTTCCTAGTTTTGCATCCTTACACAGACTGAGACAGGCACCAGCTGTCTTGGTTTTAGCTTTTTTCTCCCTTGGAAACTGGGCAAGGTATTTACAAATACTATCAAGATTAGATGAATTAGCTGGGTAGAAAATCAACATACTTAAGGACTCCTATCTGCACCTCCTCACTAATACTTCTGGCAGCTATGTATGTGACAATGGTTATGTTAAAAAACATGCATCTATATGAATAAGTGTTCACTCAAAGATACTCATGAATGCTAGAAAATCTGAAAGCCTATGTTTTAGAAAAGGAACAGAAATTGTTTTTTAAAACAGCAATTGAGTAAAAGTACAGACTCTGCTGAAACTTGGTCAGTTTAATCAGAATTTTACTCAGAATTGGTTTATTATGTCCTTTAATACGTAGTGCTATCCTGAGCTTTCCTTCAGATGAAATTTAAGTTTACCCTTTTTTTGGCTTCATTAAATGTGTGTGTCCTTCACAAGGCTTGAGTAAGCACAGACTGACCCTGCAGCAAATGGCCATGTATGTTAGGCCTTGTGAATAGAATAGTGAATATGCATGCATATGGATGTGATATAGTGGAATGAAAAGCAGATACAGCCAGTACATCTGCTTTTCTGTGGCTTTGTTTTGACCTCCTTGCTGCTAGGAGGCTACCAAGATACTATAAACCTATTGCTTCATTTGTACTGCCAAAATTCCTCCAGAAAAGGAGGAAAATTCTAGCTCTCCATAATGTTATCAAACTTCCTTATCTCTTGACAAGCTGAAAATCCTCCTCCCACCTTCCTAGATACTCCCTGCCTTATTCAGAATATTCTTTCACATGCAAAATATTATCTTTCTCTAAGCCAAGGTCCACACCTCTGCTGTAATGAACTCGACTACTCAGCTGCTGAGCGGGGACTGGACGAGGCATGGCAGTGGTAGCAGGATGCAAGGACAGCCTTCTGAAAGTCCCTCCTTTTGTCTTGCTCCACAGGAGAGGCTTTGTGAGAAAAACTGCAACCTTTGTTTCTGATGTCAGACCAGCAAATTTCTAGCAGTGTCGCAGAGAGACGGTTACCTCACCATGAAGTAATCCATGATTCTGTAATTAAAGGCTATCATAATGTAAACACACCAAAGAGACACGATTAAGCTTGCACTGGCAGCTTCATTATTCACACTGAACTACTTAAATTTTCATCTTGATAGCAGTCCTTAAACTTTAATTCTGTGTATGATTTCCTAATCTCAGTAAAAACTAAATTTGGAAGAAAACAAGACTGAATCATCCCTAATCACTATCTAAGATCTTCACTACCTCTATATAAGTTATTAAGAGTGCCACTAATGGTGAGGGAAGACTAAAAAGTAATTTGTCAAAATATTCCTTGGAGATGTTTCTATTTTGCTGCTTTCACATAGGACCTATGCATGTGTCTGTTTGAAGCTTGACCTATATGGGGAAACTGCTGGGAAACTGCTTTCATTAGTTCCTTGCCCATCCTGCTCCTGGGAGCCCATTAAATAACCTAATGCCGTGTTGTGATCCTGAATGGGAAGGCATTCTCCCACAGGCCTGGTTTCCAGTCCTCCTGGTAAAGTGTGGCAGAATGAGACTATCCTAAATAAAGGCTTGACAGAATAGTTTTCCACATGGGCAAGAATAATTTCTCCCCACTCTCATTCTTATTTTGAGTTGGAAGTTCTTGAGCCTAAGGCTCAAGGCAAATTTCAGCCCAACCAACTCAAGTCTGGCATTTAAAAACAATGTCCCTACAACAGAAGGTGCCTTGTGAATGTATTGAATGAAAAGGTTCATCTTTGTCAGGCACCAATCTAGGGCAATATTTGCAAAAATAAATATGGGTAATTTCCCTGGTGACGAGGGAATGAGTATCACTGGTGTGAAATCTTTCTGCTGCTGAGGCAGACCTCCTCAGGCAGTCCCTCTGGAGACAGATGGACCATGAGGGCATTGTTGCCATCACATCCTCACACATTGAAAGAACTATGAGGGTCTAAGGCCTACAAAAACAAATCAATAAACGTCTGACCTCTTAAAGGAGACCCTCGGTGGGTCTGCACATTTAAATAAGAAAAACTTCGTGGCAGGCAGGAGACTGAGAGCAATTCCTTCAATAGAAAAGGATCATAGCCTTAGGGATTCTTTCTAAACACTTTCAGAGAGGAGAGAGAAGGAGTGCAGAGTGGGATATGGGTTTGTTTCATGTAGCACATGGGTTTTGGTCCTCAGCATTTGGGCACTTAGGGTTGTCAGTGAAGATTTGGACAGCAGAAGAAGCAACTAGCTCTCAGTGGGTCATTTATGTGCACTGTGGTTTTATCTGCAGTGTGGATCACCCGTGACCTGAAAGCAGAGAGGCTGAAGTGGTCCTGCTGACCCAGCAGTGCCATCTCAGGGGCACAGCCAAGCTTATTTTAGGAGTAAGTTGAGTCAAAATCCCCCTCAGTAGACCTCACCCAAAAGAAAATGGTGCTGTGCTGAGGGCAGCCCAGTTTTTCCATTAACGGGGCCTCATAAATTTGGGAAGAGCAGCTCTAAGACACCTCTCTAGGGCTCTGAGTGCTTGCTTGCTCAGCACCGTGGCATTGAGAGTCCATTGCTGTTACTGGTGACGAGTCCTCTTCCCCCAAGGGTGCAGAATTAAGAGCACATCTTAGCAATGCTTGGTTAGTTCAGGTCCATCTGGGAGCTCCAGGTAAGCTCCAGACCCAGCACTCAGGTGCTTTGCTCTCACTAGCAAACATGGGATTCCCTGTTATGTCAGTTTCTGCAAAGACTCTGCAAGTTCTGCAGCAACTCCTGGACGAAGCACAGCAGGTTATGAAGCCCACAAAGGACTGTGAGTAATCAAAAGCTCTTTTATGCACTGTGGCACTCATTTTCTAGGTAACTTGAGAAATATCCTTTGTTCAGCCAGGCACTCAGCGCGAGATCCAACTCCCCTACTTTTAGTTATCTGCAATTTAGGAGCCTAGTCTAAATAAATTATCTAGTCTCGCTGGATGGAGCCTATATGAAGATATCCATCTTCATCCTACCTACTGTAAACATTTATATTGAAATAGGATGATATGTACTGTGAAAGAGTCTTTCCGTCTCCATTGCTTATCAAGGAATTCTGCTGAAAACTTACATTAGTCACATACCTGGTAGATAGCTAAATTTAATGACTCCCATTCATGTGTTTTAAGGTAAATTATCCTTATTTCTTGTACTGAGGTCTCCTGGGTGGTTATATGTTTACGACCAGATTTCTTCGCATTGCTTATCCAATGGCAAAGAATGATTTTTCTACTTTTCTTTGGGTGTAAGTTTTCTCAGTATTTCAGTGCCCAGAGAAGATGTGTGGGGTGCTGCATATAACCAGTTTCTCTTTGGATGGGACAGTCACATGATCTTTGGTGCTGCAGACAGAGTGTTCTGTGTAGCCAGCATTACTACGTCTTCTGGACATAGCCAAAAAAACCAAAATAGAAACATAAGCATTTATTTAAATATTTCCTTTAAAAGAGATAAATAACTTGAGGATGGAACAGAAAATAGCTGGTGTTTCTGGAAAGAAGTGCTCTGCAATAGCAAAAGTTTCATTTTTAAAAAAATAAAATAACTCAACGGCGGTGCAGTTCAGGAAAGGATATTTGAAATATCTCAGACTTGGAAATTACGTCAAGAACACCATGATACATTTTGTAAACATTGACTTACAGGTTTTGCCCTCAGTGCAAGAAGACCAAAGCATTCCTGATTTTTTCTTGGATAATATTGCTTGAAGCAAGGAAATTTTCAAGAGTACATGGATACGTTTTCCTAATCAAGGATAAAACAGTGCCAATATGACCTTACTCCATATTGTAGGCCTTCCCACGAGTTGTAAATTGTCAGTAAACATTAAAAAACAAAACACCCCCCCACTCCCACCTCCACAAACCCAACCTCCAACCAAGTCTATGGAAAAACAATAAGGAATTACCATAATTTTAAAAGAGTTTGTGAAAGAGGAAATTTCCATTAACAATTTATTCACTAAAAAATACCCCATATACTACTTTTTAAACTGTCTTCTATTGTTATTCCATTTTCTTTTTTCTAATTTCCAACTTTTAGATCTCAGTTTTTGGAACTTCAGTATTCATTTCAGATGAAATGATAGTGACAGCTGTCCTGATTTATTGCCTGAGTTCTGCTGTTAGATCATGACCTTTCAGAGACATTACATTTTTCTTAAATATGGAGGCTGAAAGCCTAACATTATTCAGATGTAGATTCCAGATAAGCCTGAAGGCTGGGACACACACATTGTGTATTTTAGTCTAACGTGTCAAAATAGGGACCTCTTGAAAAGGCATCTGAATTTAGATTTTGGTAAGTGGATGCAGGCAATTGTCTTAGACTTACGCCCTTTCTTTGGGATGACTATTAATATAATCTTAGTTAATGAACCCATTTAGAATGCTGGTCAATGCTTACAAGTGACAATGAACATGAATAATATTCAGAAAGAAAGCAGAGACCAGTATCATATCCTTCTAATTGTTATAATTGCAGTAAGACTGAAAATGTAAGCTCAAACTATAAACCCTCGTCTCAAAGTGTTTCCTGTACAGGTCACACTGAGCAGAACCAAGACCTCAAAGGGGAGGAAAATATTTTCAAGCCTCCCACAGGACCAGCTTGGTATTTTGACAAAATGTGGAACACAAGCACTGTTACCTCCAAGATAATCTGCTATCTGGAATAGATCTTTTAAAGGCTGGGTTTATGTACTTTCTTCCTGGTAGTCAAATTAGCCAGCCATAAATAACACTGAAAAGAGACCAGAACAGTAGCTTAGATTACCATGGAGAAGGTTCAGTGACAGCACTGGCTTCAATACAGTTCTCTTGGAATCAGTTGCCTATCACAGATGTTATTCAAGTAATGAAGTGTTATGGGATAAGTTCTCAAATAACATAACTGTATCTTAAATTATTGAAGACAGACCAGTGCAGGCCATCTGAAATCTTAATCTCACACTTATTTTCTTTCTTAAATTAATATGCTTTTGAATTAAAAGAAATATATAAAGCAAATATGCTTCATCTGTTAGACAGCAGGGAAGTGAATTGCTGTAACCCCATGGTGAAGCACAGGTATTGGTAAGACTTAAGAGCCTCCTGTCTCTTCTGCTGGTCTTCCTGCTGTCATTCTGTAAGAGAACAAGCCTCCACTGCAGCTCTGTGTTATGCATACTAGCCAGTGCAGCTGTTAGGTAATCTTAGGTGTCCAAAATGACATCACGTGCCTAAGTTTAACCACTAAGTGATTCTTTAAAAAGCAACACTTTCAAGATCATGCTGGGGAAATAATGATAGGCAGCAAAGTCCCATTATCTGAGCCACACACATGTATCAAAATCTTTGACCTTGTTGTGCATCTTTATATGATGCTTTATTTTTGTGCTTATTTGTGCCTGATATTTAATCCTAGTAGATTTAGAACAAAGACCTTCCTTCTCTTCTTTGTGCTGGTTTTAGTCACAGGAGCTGGAAACTTAAAAATTTAATCACCATAAGCAAAGGAAAGAAAAAGGCATGATGGAGATACAGGAGCTTTTTTGTATGTCTACAACTAAATCTAAATCTAAATCTAAAACTAGAATTACAACTTTCTCTATATATATATAATCTCTAAGAACTAAATCATTGCTTCACTATCTAATTAAAACAATATACCCTTTTCCTACCATGCAGAGGGAGAGCAACTAAAGTGAAACTAACTGGGAGTCTAAGGCCAGGAGTGTTGTAACAGAAATCTCATCCGAGCCCTCACACAACATAGGAATCCTGTCATCAAGGCTGATCCTATTTTAATCTTTTTTAGAAAGACATTCTGCCTTATTTGAAAGCCTTCAAATGAAGGACAATCCATAGCAAGCAGTTTCAATAGTTAATTGCACACACTGTTAAAAACTAGTGATTTATTTTCAGTCTTATTCCTTTCCTTTTTCTTTAAAGGAAGAGATTAGAAAAGAGAATGATTCATCTGTAGATCTCATCAGGCTTGGTCTACATTGTTCACTTGTATTCCCTCCTGTAACTGCTCTTGTTTGCTGACCAGTTCAGAAATGAACCGCAGCTTTAGATGAGTCCCCCACACAGAGACGTACTCTTATCTTTGGACTTTAAGCTGTATTAAATGAATGATAATGTCTTTGCACAGGATGAAGGCACAATCAGAACCACCTCACTGGGAAGAAAGCGATTTCAAACAGAGCTGGCAGTATATTCTGTCCTATTCAGTTTCTCCAACATGCCCATCACCATGTATATGAGCACCTTTGAGAGCAAAACCAGCCCCAACACATAAAAGTTCACTTTCCGTCTCTTCAGCCATGGAGTGTTCATGCAGTAAATGCCTCCAGGGACATGGGAACAAAGAAGTCGTCATTGATTGGAGATGTGAAAGAGACAGAATTTGACAAGAGGCTAAGTTTCTTCAAGAGTAAATTCCTGTGTTTTGGTGTGGCTGCTGAAGACAACCTGTTTCCCACACGCACAAGGATGTTCCCGATGAACAGTGGGGCTGTATGGAGGCAGCTCAGGTACCTCGTCATCAGCCTGGCCAAGGAGCAGAGATTGAAGCAGAAGATGCTTCCTTTGGACATTTTACTGCCAGGCATGACTGCCAGATCAGCTGATGTGAAAGTCCTCCAAGCGTAGAAATTACACAGAGCTCCAAGGAAAAAAGGCGACCTGGTTTTGTTTTGGAACTGGTTGTCAACCCCCAGTCTCCCACGTAGGCTCAAATGCTGAAAAATAATCCTGTGGCTGACTGTGTGAGGAATTTACTCTTCCTTAGCTTCCTACAAGCCTCAAAAAGGCTCCTAGGATGTCAACAGAGAAGATTTGCCAAGGGAAGGCACCAGAACCCCCAATTCTAAACTAGAAAGAAAAGTGAGATATTGACTGAAATACTCTGCTTGTGATTTGGCATAAAATTAATTCTCTAAATCAGAGATCTCTCATGTTCTTGTCCTGCTGCTTAAATGATTGTGTTTGATTTTCACCCTTTCAGTAATTTGTTAATTGACAGTTACAACGGAACTTCCTCCCTCTCTTCTTAGTGAGCAGGTGAGAGCAATATAACTGTTGTAGTTGTAAAGCCTTTCCACAGCAGAAAGGAGGCATTTTATACATGCCTTGGATGTAAATAACTGCAAGTCATGTGGAACAAGACTACATCAAGTTTGCAGCAATGCCTCAGCCTATAAGGAGGCAGTTAACAAAATGTTTCTTCTGTAATTAAGTCAAATTGAGAGTTTCCCATGGGTTTTTTTAATCATTACAGCAATCTGTTTTATAGTGTGGCTCTACAAAGAGTTGCACTGTCACAAGTGAGGGAGCAACATCACAGTGAGCAGAAGTAGCCAGAGGCTGGTAAGGGAAGGCAAGAAATTCTTATGTTGGCTTTGTCACCTATATTTTGAAACTTTTAGAATCTTTAGAACTTCTGGGAAAATATGCAGAAAATCCATTCCTGGTATCTATAAAATCAAGACTGAATATCTGTTTAATGGGCAGTGTTCCAGTTCAGCCATGAGTTATTGAATGGGAATTACTGGAAGAGGTTGTGAATCTGTGTTGAGAGATCAGACTGCCTTTGTGGTTCCTGTCCCTCAAACCTAAGAATTCTCATTAGGGTTTCTCAAGTCTGAATTCAGCCAGCCAGTATGTTTCAGTAAGAACAGGACTAAGGACACTGCTTTTGATACTCATACAAATTCCATTGTTTATCTGACTGTCAGTATTACATCTCCGTATTCAATGGGAGTCAGGAGCCTACTGCAGAATAGCTATGCAACATCACTTGTTTGACCAAAGGCCTGTTCAGTCAAGCGTTTCACTGCTCATCTGTCATTGAGGCTGCCAGTAATAACAATTAGCTTGACTTAATTGTGTATTTTAACAGCTGCTTAATATTACCCAGATCTTTCCTTCACTCATAATGTAAGATACCTTTCTGCTGAATGTGGTTTTAATTAAGGCTCTGTTCACAACTCTTCACAAGCTGTTGAAAAATTCATGTCTTGTAGGAAAAGTGATGATGCAGTAAATGCTACTGGGGTAGAGACTAACTTTTTATTAGATGAGCATTGAGCCCTTATGAATTTATGTCTCCAGATTAACTGACTCTGGTGCCAAAGGAAAGACTGAATAGCTTTAACTACTGCAGTAACATAAAAGGTGTAAAATACCCAGGTGCTGATACCAGTAAGGTTGTGTACTGGGAGGAGTGTGTCCTTAATGTGGTGGGAAGCCATAATCTGTTGCAGAGCACTGTACCAGTTGACTAGATTTCCATGTGGTTGAGAAGTACTAAGCTGATGAAGAGCACTGTGACTGAGCAGTGCTATGGCATTGCTTCTACTTAAACCCCATAGAATTTGTTGCACAAGAAAAATATGCAGTCACATTTTTGAATATACAGTTCAGCATAAGAAAATCTCTCACATATCTAGGTGTGTGACAAAAACATTATTCTTTACAAGACAGTAGTAACTGAGTTATTAAGCCTCATCTTCACAAGGGGATTTTGAATTCCAAACTCTCTTTACAAGCCAATACTGTTACACTGACATTCCTCTCCATATGGCCCAAATAATTTCTTAGTAACTGCAAAAAAGTTAAGGAAGTTGTTATATATGTGGAATTACATTGTGAGCATGAATCACTTTCATCTGGAGCAGATGTCACGCGTCCTTAGCTTGACTTCTACTCAGACATGGAATGCATGACATTTATATAACATTACAAATGGGCTGGGATTTGGGACTGAGCAAACTTTTGGGTTACAGACATTCAGAAGTACAATCATCACCCTTTCCTCCTTTTTATTGTCCAGAAGCAAATATTTTATAAAATTCTCTCCTCATATTCTGCCAATAAACATTGTAGTGATCCTAGCAACCATTTTTAGATGTGCTGTAAATATACTTGGCAAGCTAATGGATGCCCTTAGCCACTTTAAACAGCCACTTTCCACTTAGTTGATGTGTTTCACACATGTAAAGAACAGGGAAACAGTGTGGAACAGCATTTGCAGATCCCACAGTATTCATGCCTTTGGTCTCTAGGAAGGTGGGAACTCCTTGCTTGAGGAATTTTGTCAGGACACTGGCTTTCTTTTTTTTTTTTTAAATGTAGATATTTTCCCAATTAAATTACTGTGTAGGAAATGAATGATCTTTGAGAATTTACCCCATTGTGAACTTGGATGAAATATGTAACATCTTGAAAAATTGTTTTGACAAGGCCTGGGTCTGCAGAAACCGAAGCGGTTGCACAAATTGCAGTTATCCCATGGCTGTGCTTCTGTAGCAACCTGGGCTATGTATCAACAACTGACATGGAGCAACTGATTCAGAAAATTTTCAGAGCACAGAAGCCACAGGTAGCATCTTCTGCTTATCCCCCTGGTGGTAAAGTCCTACCCTTGGGAGGACATTGCCCTGACAACTGGCTTTGAAGGAGTCTCCAGCAGCTCCCAGTTCCTGAGGTTTAAGACTCGAATGACTTGCAAATAGAACTTATTAACATAGCATTAAATATTGCCCAAAGAAGCAGGCTGCTCTGTGAGCAGTGGATATAGCAGCGACCCTGCCTTCCCAAGGGTCACACAGTGTCCCACATCAAGATTCTGTGGCATTTCCTAAAGGGGAGACGCTCACGCATTCTTTTCCATCACTATGGGCAGTAATATCTTTTTCATCCAGTAGGTAGGTGTTGTCACTGAGCTCATAGAAACTTTATAGATCTACATCAAAATCCAGAAGAAAAACAGTCAGAATGTGTGCAGATGGAAACAGTAAAGCCGTATGAATCTCATTTTCATACGAAGACAGACTAAAAATTAACCCACATCATGCCCTTTCATGCTGACCATGCAAATATGTCAATTAAACTAAATAAACCCTAATGGTTTGCTTCCACAGCAGAGTGGTTTGCTTCCTGTACAAAGTGAAGGCTCTATGCATACCCCAATTTCTGCACCAGTTTCCTCAAATAGCCCCAGAGCAATTTTTTCTCATAATGGTCTTTCTTGATTTAAAGACAATAAAGATCACAGGTTCACAGTAGAAGAGATTGTTCCTGTCCTGAATCTTCAGAGAATTCAATGCGATTTTTATAGGACATTTTTTTACACAGGTGAAGGTGAGCCAGTTACTGTGTTAATGATCCTTGCTGAGTTTAATGATGAAAAGAAATGACTGGCAAGCTGTTGCAAAAGACTAGGACATCTGAATGTCTTCCTTAGCTTCTTCCAAAGCAGCAGCTTGAGTCCCTTCTTTGGGAATTTAGCTGCACTGGGGAGTTGTCTTCGCTGTGTTTTAATGTCTCTTTGACTGTAGCTATGAATGTTGGATCAGTGGGGTACCACTGCTTCTACTTATTCAGAAATGAGCCCAAAATGCAAAAGGTGTGTCCAGATCTGGCTAGAATTCAAGTGTTGGAGAGCCTGGGGATGTTTGGATCCGCTCAATGCTATGAACAGAGGAACAGCTTGAATGAGCCACTCTCTTATTTGGCCCTGATTTCACGGGGGGTGGAAGGGTTTACATTTTTACGAAGAAACGTCTAAAACTTTCATCCAACCAGGCTTTCTGTGGTGACCCATGCTGCCATCATCACAGGCAGCCTGGCACATTTGCCTGTCCCTCTGTGCCTTAGCTCCTGCATGCTCAAGACAGATCAGACAAGACACCAGGATAGAGGAGCCAGGACATAGATGTGGGTTTTTTGGAAAAAGCCCTACAGGAGTTTGCACAACATAACAAGTCCAAGCAGGTAACAGGAAAACTAGTATTTTTCCCAGACACCATGATAGTCATAATTACAGTCATATAAATCAATGTGATGAAAGAAAAATCATGTATTTCCAGATGTCCATGGTAAAACTACTTACTGTAAATTAGAGCCAGAGTTAAATGTGTGGAAAAGTCCTATAATTTGGGCCACAGCTGCAAGAAAAGCTATAAGAAAAGACTCTGAGCTGTGACTTTGTTTTCATCACAGCATTTTGTTATGTCTCTTGTTATTGCTTTATCAAAAGCAAGCTGGTTTAGAAACATTCCCTTTTACAGCGGGCCTATTTTTCAGTTGGAAAAAGAATTTTAAAAAAATCACACTAAATGAGTTGAATGATTACCTTTAATTAGCATTCACTCACTAAGCTATGTCAGATAGATTCTTATATTAAAGTGAATGCTTTTGAAAAATACATCAAGTGCATTGCTGTGATTTGTCCTGCCAGCAGATTCCAACATTAATTCTTCCCCAGCACTGCAAAAGAAAACTGAGGTCCTGCCAGAATTTCAATAGCAGCCATTGAACAGAGCTAAATGATGAATCTTTTGTGAAAAATCATCAGTACCTCATCTGCTGTATTTTGTTTCAGAGGAATAATTTGTAGCTTATTAATCCTTTGAAATGCACCTTTTCTTACCAGATGGGTTGATATCATACTTTTTCACAAATAAGCATTATTAGTGCTAAGCAATGCTTCATGAATAAATAAAGTAGTCATAGATCTTATTTTTTTTATTGCTTACCCAATTTTACAGCCAAGACACAGCTTAGCCAACAATTTCAGTGCTATGGCTTTAATAGTATGAGACCTTTCACCTAATGGCTGGCATGTAAATGTCACGTACAACCTTTACAGCTTCTAACTATAGGGAGATAACCTCCAGAAAGACAGAGGAGATGGGTTTTCTCCAGTCATGCTGATAAATGCTTAGAGGTATCTGTTGGTTACCTCACTCACACAGCTTGCAAGTGCCTTCACATGGCTCAGAAATTCCCAAACCACTGCCCAGGCTGCCCTTTGGCCCTGTGTGCTGTCTGTGCTCTCTGTTGAGCTATTACAACCAGAATGGAAGTTTGTTTTACAGAACAGGACCCACAATCTGCTTCCCACTGTTGTGGTAACATTTCCAGCTGGGAGAAAGCCATCCCAACCCAAGTCACAAGCCTTCTAGCTCTGCAGTACCTACAGGACATTGTAACTAAACCAATTTGCCTACCAATTATTTTTAAATTTGTTTTATTTTTAGTATAATATTCCAGTGATAAATTTGTTTCAGCTTAATTTTTTTCTCAATCTAAATTGCCACCATGGGCTGGCAAACTGTGAACACCAGAAAGAAGATTTTGCCAAAGATTTCCTGCTAGGATATCATCAGGGAGCTGACCAATCTGCAAGATCCAGCAACTGACCAGAAGATCCCACCTGGCCTTTTTTTTCCCAGTGATCAGTGTCCTAGGACAAGTGGGGCTCCCCATCCTATTATCCCTGGACCCTGTCAGCCCAGGACCACCCTCAGGGAGTGCATGGGCTCTTGGTTGTTTTGGGCATGGTCTGGTGTCCTGTCAGAAAGAGATTGTGCTGGCAGCCCCTGAGGGGCATTTCAGCTGCTTGCAAGCATGAACACTTAGAGGGGAACATTCAAATGGGGCTTTTAGTATCTGCAGCCAAGCACTGCGGGTCAGTGTGTCAGCATCTGAGAGTTCCCGTGAAGCAGTTTCTGTCAAAGGCAGTCCTCAGCACCTTCCATTCCTAAAGACAAATGCACTTTTCTTCTAAGCAAAAATCATCTGAAATTGTTTAAAATCTGAGTATTATTTTGCCTGTCTTTTGCTAAGAAAATGTATATAGCACATCATTTATAGAGAGCAACAATGAACACATTTTCACAGCCAGAGGTTTAAGGGCACAGCATACACAACTGTGTTTAATTCTGCTCACTTATATTATTAAGCATCCATGCCAAAGCAGGAGCATTAACATTTTTGGACTCAGGCTACAGAAAGCTGAGTGGCGTGGCCAAAATTTTCAGGCTTCAATGTTTAACAATCACAATCTAATCATCCCTTATGGAAAAGCTTTTTCAGGAAGAACAAGAGACCCTGAAACACAACTGGGCTCCATAAATGAGACCTCAAAGCTCCATGGATGTATTGTTTTGTTTCAGGCAGCCTTTGCTTCTATGTGAACGGTTTTAAAAATTTGAGACTTCTTTTAATTGTAAAGTGTCACTCCATTAGAGTATGTTTAGGGACTCAGAGGAAGAGTGTTTATTTAGTGATGAGGGGGCCAGACTCACTCCTTTTGCAGATGTTTTACAAACTTCTCCTGGAGGGAACTGATCCATTTGCTTTGGTGTCTAGATATGGCTTGACAGCCTCGCTTCAGAGCTACTCTATTTAGAATACTACCCAAATATCTGGCGTACACCAAATCTCGATTTTTAGTAGAGCCTGTTACAAGAGATGAATTTTTGGCCACAATGGCCACCAAGTTTCTTTCAAAAACACTTCCTACCCTAGAGCCCTAGATTAACATCATATATCCAGATATATTCATATATACTGGATGTCATACTATATCCAGATATTTTCAGTTTTCAGTAATATTTTACTAATGAATCTTAATTACTAAATCTTATTATTTTGTAAGATGTTCTAGGAATTCCAGTTGTTTTAGGAACCTAATCCTGTTCCACGTACAGAAGTAAGTAGATTTTGGTCATACTCATACTGAATGTAAGAAACTGCTTTTAAGAACAGCAGTGAACAATCAGGCCTAGTGTCTAATAACAAATCTATTAATCAGAAATAGCCTAATGGCTGACATGAGTAAAACAGGGTATTATAAACTCACATTTGCTATAGGGAGCAATGGCTCTGTTAGAGCATTCTTTTCTGTCTTTTTGCTAGTGTAGTTTTTCATAATGGCTACTGAATTTGGGTATTGTTATTTGCCTAAATGATTCATGAATCCAGTGTGGGATTGTTTAATTGCCCTGAGAAAATAATAGTCATGATAATTGAATAAAATTCAGCTAGTAATGTACTGATTGATTTTTATTTCTGCTACGAATGACATCACTTGTGAATCCATCTTCTTCTTTGATTTACTCAATCACTTTTAGAATTAAGAAAGAAGAAAAAGTAGAAAGAAGCACATTGTCTCAAAAAAAAGTAAAATAACACCACCTTTTTTTTCTACATATGCCCTATAAATTTCTTATTGTAGTAGGAAGCATTTAAAATCAAGCAGCCCATACCATAATTAGAGTACAGTTCATGGGAAGGAGCTGTTCAGCCTTATGTTTCTGGAACTATACTTAAGCCATGCAGTAATAGCCAAACTGATGTATTGTTTTATCAGATAAAAGTTTGGAAAGTAAACTGAAATTCCTACTCTGAAATATACAATGTGGTTTTTTATATATGCATTTTCACATATTTTACAGGCAGTAGGAGATTAGAGTAGATTTAAGTAGTTCCTCTAAAACAATTCACCTATAAAGCTTGGGCACAGACATGTGAAACTATTTTGTGTTTTATCGCACTAGTTACAGTGAACATTATGTTTACAGCTTTCTTTTGAATGTATGTTAAAATTATACTAAACAGAAGCAGGTAAAACAGAAACCTTAGTCTTTAGCTCTTCTGTTTCCAGGACAATTTACAAAAAAAGAAGAAACAGAATTATGAGTTAGTTGCAACAAAAGCCTCTAAGCGGATATAGAATCCAAGTTAATGATATCCTGTAATCTGATCCTGAGCGGACACGGACAGCTGTTCTCCGGGCCCTAATGAACCATGCACATTTACAGATCGCTGATTAGCAGAACTTGATCCTGGTGGGCACAGACAAGTCCTAACACTATTTGAAATAGCTCTGGTGGTATTAAATAACAGGGATCTGTTGTCACATGATTACCTGTCTGTAAAATTCCTATTTATCTTCATTATGCTGCTGCTTTTCCCAGAGATGAAGGTGGGAAAGGCTTGTCATCTTTGATAGTACACCTGTTGGTTCAACTCTTTGCACTTTGATAGAAGAACAGCCCCCTTGGGGTCAGTTTGCAGAGAGAAGCTCTGCAGCAGAGAGCTGCTCTGGGCACAGCCACGGCCCTGATGCCTCCTGGGATGCTCAGTGGGACATCAGTGACTCCAGCCAAAAACCACAGAAGTATTTCTTCTTATGACAATAGTCACTGTTGATTGGGGGTGGAGGTGAGGAAATATGGTTCCTTGAAAAAAAGCAGTGCTGGCAAAGATGTGCAGTTTCAAGCAATTGGATGCACCTAAGAAGACCAGCAGTAGTAGCAGTGCCAATTATGTTATGGACAATCCAGTAGGCTTCTAGATTCTGCATCTGTGCATCTTTATGCATCTAGTTTCTGCACGTCCTTGATTATATTTCAGGTGCTTAGCTCCGTCTGGGCACTCTGAACACATAATTTACAAATTTTTAGAAATTACAAATAAAACAAATAAGGTAGCTGCTAAATACAGGCATCCATCTGCAGTGCAGTTTGCCCTATGCATTGCTTGAAAACAATAATAATCTGAAAGTAACAGCACTGACCCTTTGCACAATGAGTCTAAAGCATGTCTGCCTGCTTGATAAGCTGATGGCTTTCTTTATGGCTGAGCTTCAGTTGATGAGGACAGCATGTAAAATATTGCTAAACGTAAAGTGACCTTTCAAGACAACAGGGACTCCATCACTCCAGATATTCAGGGATGAAGGCAATATTCAGGGATGAGGGATGGAAAACTCAGCATTGAAAATATTTTTATCTCATGTTATAAAGAGTGATTAAACTAATCACTGTAAAACATTATTCCTTACAATTTTTTTTTTAAAAAACCAAGTGTGACTTTAAATTAGTGAGCTTTCTGGCTATTTTCCTTCTCCTGTGTTTTCATAACATGAATTATTCTGCAACATTTGTTGTCTCTAAGTCATCTCTTGTTCCTGCATACATGTGCAACCTTTCCTGTCGCAGAACAGGTACAAGTTGTGTATCTAAGCAACACTGAACACTAAAAATGAGCTCACTTGCAGCATCACGCACTGGTCCCTAAATCACCATTTCCCTCAACTTTACCAGACCTCCAATTGGATAGGGAAAATGAGCTGTACTCACATCCTTGCATTAATGGTTAATTTAAGAGCAGAAAAATTGAAAATCAAGTAATTATGCTTGAAATCAAATCTGTACAACAAGAGATTACAAAAATGTTATTCTGTTATTTGTTTTTCACTGTGAGAGGTTCAAGATTTTAAATATAAAAGCACCTTGCATACAGAGTTAGAAAATTCTTTTTCTGATTGTATTTGTCCTCATTTTAATTCTCTTGAAAACTTTTTTGTAAATTTTCACTGTTTCTTTTTAAAAATTGCTTGTGGAACAAGTTGTTTTTCATGATCAGATGGGGAGAGGGAACAAAGTAAGTTTTCTGGGAGACATCATTCTTCTGTGGCTAATAAGTCCATTTTTGGAAGAAATTTCATAAGACTTCTTGCCCCACTTTGGACTTATACTTCAGCATAAAGAAGGAGCAGTTACGCCACTGAGCAGAAGCCCCATTTTAGGTTCTCTTCCCACATCTCTCACAGTGTACCAAGTTGCATACATGATCCAGCCACTTCTAGGAAAGGAATGCAGTCTTATCCAGGGTTCCAGCTGAGTGGAGGATTCCAGATGGCTTTATATATCTAATAATTTATGCTCTGAAATGAAAGGTTTGATTACTTTGATTTTTATTCTACTGTTGATTTCATAAAGAGTTTCAAAATATTATCTTACTTATTTCTATCATAATGCTACCATGCAAATTAAAGGAACCTCTTAAGAGTCAAGAGGTATAGCTTGGGTTTCCTCCTGCTTGCAGCTACCAGCTTGTATTTAATGTTCTCCCTAGGATAGTTCTTTCTTTCTACTTCTAAGGTATTAATGAAGTAGCATTTCAACAACATTTTTCTTCAGTCCTTAAGGAAAATCAGCTCTTCTTTGAAGACACAAAGTTTGTGAATGCTAACATTTGTCTGGGGTCCCCTTCCAGTTAGGGAATGCAGCCTAGGTGAAATGTTCACTTTGGTATTTATGATGAGATCCATCGGCCTTCATCTTACACCTCTGAAGTTAGGTGGTTATTTTCTGCCCACTCATTTGGGTCCCTTAATAGTCAATGGGAAGAGACAGACTCTTCCTGACTCTTCCATCCTAAAACAGCTGTTCAAGATAGGAAAGATGAATTATGCTGTGGAGGATCCATCTCTCCTCGATGACTAGAACAGTCTGAAGTCATTTGTTCCTAGGATCTGTACAACAGGACCACAAAGTATGCTCTGTTATTAATTCCAGAATAAAGGAATCACTGAAAATGATGTGGCTGGGGCGAACAGAGAGTATAGCCAGGCTTTTCAAATCATACATAAGGAAAATTTAAGCTGTAGTCAATGAGGTACTTCAGAAAACGGCAACTGGAATCTAATTCCAAGGGCAGACAATGGTGGGGAGAGCTCTGTGCTGAGCTGACAGAAGTTGAGCCTTTGGTTGTTATAAGTGTGGTTTCCTCTTTCTGATGGCTTTAATTTTACACCTTATATCCTGAAGAGAGGCAGTTAATTTTTGTACTTCCCTCAGCCACAGCTCATTTAGGAAAACCTCCATGGAACTGCAGAACTAGAAAATGAAGAGAATACTCTGACAAATTGAAACCCTTGTCTGTACTCTTTGCACAGCATAATCATCACTTTTTAACCACTATTTTGGGAGAACCATCCAGAACAGTGTGGAGTAAGGGGTGACCAAAAGGGCAGATGCCCCCTCTGTGCTCTCTTCACATAACCAATCAGTTCCTCATTTGCACAGACTCTGAAAAAGAAAGAAACTGAAAATAGAAGCCAGGAAGAGGAATTTTGATCAACCCTGAGCCTGAGTGTGACTGAGCATCACAGACAAAAGTCCTTTTCCCAGGCACAAGGAATGGAAACCCTGCTAGCTGAGCCAGGGAAAACAGAATCTCCTTCAGCAGAGACCTTCCATCTGGGGGTGGCCACCAAGGCAGAGGATACCCAAGGGATGCTGGAAGTCAGTTCCCAGGTATGGATGGAACGCCCTGTGAGTAAGGGGTAGAGTGAAAGGGCAAACCTAATATTTGTGTGATAAACAATTATTTTTTGATTCCACTTAGCTAATTCACTCTTGTTCTTATTAAACCAACTATTTTTGATTGAATCATATTATTTAAAAATAGTAGAGATCATCCAGAGTGGTTGGTACCATTTTGGGTAGATATCTTTTGTGCTACACAGAAATTACATTACTCATTCACTTGAGGGTGTATCTTTCAACATGGTTGTAATCCGATTATCAGATCCAAACATTGCCAGTGAAGTTGCTCGAGATGAAAGAGATAGTTTTCTAGAGGGCATAAAAATATTTAATTTCTGATTCTTGAGGCAAAAGAGACTTTTAAAAAATCTTTGGTGTTGGCTATAGCAAAGTAGAAGATATTGATATATACCAACTATATGATTTCAAACACAGGAATAACAAAAGATCTGTGAAGTATCTCTAAAGACAAAAGATGAATGAAACATTCAGTATGTCTAATCAATAACACAATCTCTCTCACCAGTCAAAATCAGTTTAGAGACTCCAGCAGCAATATCCAGTTCTCACTGTGGCAGTCATACAGAGTTCGAGAGGAAGTAGCATGCAACAGACTCTGCTTTACTCTGTTACTGAAGGCAGGGGAAGCCCAGGCTGTGAATATCCCACCTGAAGAAGAATATATTATTTCTTGAAAACCTTCTGCAGTCGCAGCAGGTGCATAAAAGAGCTTGTCCTGTCCTGCTCCATCTTCAGCCTCACTGTCTCTGCAGAAAACAGCCAGTGCTACAGAGAAGGCTGAGCAGAATTTAACTTTTTCAGGATAAAACCATGAAACCATGCAAGTGACCCTCTTGTGCTTTTGGATGTACTTGGCAAGTGCAAATGAGGGGTGGAATTCATCTGACCTAAATTTGATGTTTACAGCATTTTCCCAAGATAGTCTCAACTTAGAAGCAGGGCAGAGAAACAAGCATTTTATAAGAATGTTTTTAAAACTTTGAAATGATGCATGTATCGGTTCCATTGATGTTAATGGCACCAGTGACCATATCAATATCAACATTTATGTTTAACCAGAGGCCTTTCCTTTACCATTTGCAGTACCACAAAACCTGTGGAACAAGGATAAAACTTATGTGTCTTAAAGCCTTCTCTACTATCGGTGCAAAGGAGCTGGAAAGCTACCTCTTTAGGATGACTGGTGATAACGTTAATCTGTAAAATTCTCTGAACCTTGAATTTAAAACAGGGCAGATTCTGGCTAGGTTCCTCTCTGTTCTAGAGAATTTTTCTGCAACACTGACTATAAAGTATAAATGTAAAGTAGCATAAGCTGTCTGAAGATTGCTTTGTCTTTCGGTGACAAAGCAATCTCTGGACAAGGCGGCTCTGCTCCCTAGAAATTCCTGGCTGATTTTAAATTGTTTTAAATAGGATCTGCGAGCAGAATATCTACCATCACTGACCTCTGGTATACTGTATAAATACTGCAAATAAATAATCAAGTTCTTCCTCTGTAGTCCACAGGCATCAGGCAGCCAGACTGTGGCATACTCTGTGTTTACTTCTTTTGAGGGAAGCCTCAGAAGAGGGTCGTTGACTGAGGTCTAAGCAAGAAGGTGCAGTACACTCCCTAGAAAAAAGTTTCCCATGCTCATGAAAAACCTGGCCTTTTATCAATCCTGTAGAGAAATTAAAGTCATGGATGGAATTTTGAAATACCAGGATCCTGGTTTTAATATTTAGATGTTATCACTGAAACTCATTGCATTGCTACCGAAGAAATCTTTGCGATAACTGCTTCAATTTCACTGGTTTGCCTGTGAAGATACAAAAAACAAGGAGCAAAAATGAGTCAAGATGCCGAAAACTCCCATAAATAATGTCTTTTGTAAGCTATTATCCCTGTGTTTTAACCTATGCCCATTTGTCAGTATCAAAATACCACTTGATCTCAACAGGAACCGGAATAGCCCATAAAGAAATCTTTAGATCTGAATGAAAACACAAATCACTGCATATTTTCAACTTTAGACCTATTGCAAGGCCATTGCAGAGTATCTGATAACGGCATTTATGTTTATATAGTCCACTGTTTTTCCTGTGCTGCAAACTTTCCACTCGACAGCCCTGTTTCCTGTTTCCCATTATGGAAGTCTCCAAAGGGGGTTTCCTTCTGTTTTTCTTATGGTCAAAAGGAATTTCATAAGTACAAGTCAAGTTTCTTTTCAGTGCTACACGTGCAGAATGGAATCTGAAAGCTCCCAGCGTAATCATCTCCAGCATGTACATAGTTAGTGTTACACATAATCCACATCTGGGTCACAAAATCTCTGAAACGCTTCCAGGAGTATTTAGACAGCCATAATGCAACACATTGCTGTATAAGGGAGAAATAGAGCTAACCTCAATGTCAAGGTTATAGCTTTTGAGAAAAACAGCAGCTCCCCTTCAGGACTTTGTAGCTCGCCTTCTGGATCCTGACTGCCATCAGTTTGAATACCATTAATATTTTCTTTTCCATTCAAGCCCGTAGACACATCTGAAAACAGTTTACATCCCAACTTGCCTTATGCTGTTCATATTTAAGTCTAAACTGTGTATAAAATTTGGTGCATATGTAAACCATATATTTTAATATCAGAGGCTGTCTTGGCACCTTTTTCTGCTACAATCAGCTCAGAACCCCAGGAGATAAAATATGGTTGAAACTGGACTAGCAGGCAGTCTGCATTACAGTATTCATTTCAGAGTTAAAACACATTTCTAGATTAGATCTGGGCTTGGTACTATGCTCCAGCACTGCCTTATGTGTAGTATAGTATCTATAAACTACTTTTTAACCACTGCTTATGGCAGAGAACCCATAGTGATATAAATGCTGTATTAAGCCCTTCAAAATTTTCTCTTCAGCATATTTTACTTAAATAGTGGATTTGGGATGGTGCCTCAAGGAACACATCAGACATCACCTGTAGCCTTTAATGATACTAGATATTAGTGTAATTTCTTAACAAAATTTGGGGGAACTGCGGGTAAAAAGGTGGTTCATTTTTGATGCACCTTCTCTTCATGGTATCATGTCTGCTTCACAAATTGTTTGTACCAAAAAATTCCTTCATTTTGTTGTTTTCAATGCCAAAAAAAGGGTCTAAGCAGAAATTATTATCTGGATCTATATTAATCTGCTCTGTCTTGCCACTGACTTCAAGCTTTCTAGCTGAAAATTTGCCTTCTGAATTGCTTTAAATACAGAGGACTTTTGTTTTGTTTCACTGTCCATATATGCCCAGTGGTGAATAAGAACATCATAGAGGTCTCTGTCTGCCCCATACAGACACTGTTCTGCATAAAAGATGAGAATTTTTCAGCAAGAGAGATTCTGGGCTCAATCCCTGGTCAAGAAGGTGGCTGTCCTGTCTAAAGAGCAAATGCAATGGTGCTTATCCACTGTCCATCTGTGTACACCTCTGCTGTCATCGGGTTTGCACAGTAGTCCATGAACAGAGAAGAAAGATACGGCCCTTGGAGGGGCCTCTCTCCCTCTACATGCTATAAAAGAGCCTAAATAAGTATTCTAGATGAGACATCTACCGCATAAATTGCTGGAGCTGGGGGAGTTGATTTTCCCCACTGTTACGACCTGGTTTAAACCCAGAATTCCGAGCAAAGAAAACTAAGTATCTGTGCATAATATTCAAAATATTCCCAAAAATGAGATAAAAACCAAATGAGGTTAGATGTTGGTGCCAAAAAGTTTATGTATTTTATTTAATAGTAAAAGAGGCGAAGAGAAGGAAAGAGACAAGAAAGAAAGGAAGACAGAGAAAGAAGTGGGGGGGCGGGGGGGGAGGGGGACAGGGAAAGGTGACAGGGGTTAGGTGGGAATATGTCACCCACCCACGGGTCCCAGCGACGTCTCGTTGCTCCCCTCCATCTGGTCTTCTGGAGGTGAGGGTCCCCCATTGCTGCGGTGGCCACACTGCCACACGTGGCCACACGCCGAAGAGTACAGAATCCCATGGATTAATGTGTGTTTTGGGCAGCTGGGAACGCCCACGTGTCTCCCTTGCAGGGGCACCTTGACACACTGTCCCTTGCAACACTGAGGGTCTGGTGCATCATCTCTGGTGCAGGGTCTGGGGACCCCTTTGAGGGGGTCCCTTTGATGGGCCATGTCACCCCTCTGCTGCAGATAAGCTTTGCCCCCGGGCTAAGGCCCCTCAGCTGGGCTCCTCTGCACAGTGGAGGATGGGTGCTCACTGCGCCTCTCACCAGAGGCTTTTCCAGCACACAGCCAAAGCCTCTCTCCGCCCAGCCTTCGGTGCCAGGGTCTGTTCTAGCCTGGCAGCTGATACCCCTGCGGCTGTCATCTCTTCCCCGAAGGTGCTAAGCTTGTGCTCTGTGAATGTCCCCAGCCCTGAGGTGGTATTTTGTCTTATCTTCATCAGCAAGCAGTGTAAGGCCTCAGTCAGGGACCCATTCAGGGTGCGCAGTCTTCTCTGCAGCTTTTGTAATACAGTTTTAAAAGTCCTTAATGAAAATGTTTAAGTCATAAACTATAATATTTCAGTCTCTGACACCCACATAGTTTCTTATATGCAGTCTTCTCTTCCTTTCCCTCTCCCGTTGTATGCTAAATGGTGCAAATACTTGATGGGGAAAGAGGAAGAAGACACTTTGGCAGTTGCTTGCTCTCTCTACTCTGAGAAGATACACCATGCTATTATCAGAGATAACTCTCCACTTCTCAGTGACTTGGATGGGCTAGGGGAGATCTCACCGTTTACTTATTTATTTTACTTCTTGCTAAGCTTTGTGTATTGTTAGTGACCCTGACACTAACTACTCATCCAGCAGATATACTTTCAGACTATTTTCTTTCCTAAATCCATTCTCCCCCACCCCACCCCCCCTTTTCTTTGTGTAAAGAATATGTACTGGCTTTGTGGAATCCCTGTAGCAAGTTGTGAATGATGTATGAACTGAAAAATCTTTGCCTGGTACACAGTAGGAATATAGAAAGTGCTGTGCAGTCACTGCTGTGCTATGCTTTTTTTCCTATCTATACAGACACATAGTAGTCATCTCATATTCATTTTGACAAGCCTTTTATGTCCAGACACCATGGAATAGGGTGGCTTGTGTGCCACTGGCCTGCACTGGATTATGTATCAGAGAGATTTTTGTGCATAATTGTTCCCTGTGCTGTGCTTGGAAGAAAATGATGTCTTCTGCTTTTGCTAGTATGCCAGCTTGAGTTTCATCCTCAGTTCCTATTTCAGGCAGCAAGTATACCTGGGAAGCATTGCTAAGATGTCTGTGTTTTGCAAATGTGTGCTCAGACAGGGATTTGAATCCTAGACACTGAGCTACAAACTTGAGGACGTGCTCATTTTTTTAATTGAAATGGATCCTGGCTATTCCCTGTTTACAGCCTATTGTGGACTCATTCAGTTTATTTCCTTTGGGCATCCAGTCCACCTTAGCTAGTGGAAAGAATACAGAATACCCAATAGCAATGCAAGTGCAAATCAGAAAGAAGATTTTTCCCTTCTATTTAATGGCTACAGGAGTCATACTCCTCCTCAGACACCTATTGCTAACTTAGGCTTTTGATTTCCCATGTTGCCATACCTGAAAGGAACTGCTTTGCACTAGATATCTCTGCAAGATATGTGTCACCAAAGGATATCTTACTTGATTTCCCCTGATTATACAAGAGTGTCTTCCTAAAGTGAGATAGGCTAAGTCCTAAAAGGCTGACTGTTTTTCCATCTGTGGCCACACAGCACATTATTAGTTGCTTAAACCTGTTAGATTCCACCTGAATGAAAAGATTTCATTTTTATGAGCATTGACCAGTGAGACTACAAGTTAATTCTAGCTTTCGCCTAAAAGTAGGTTTCTCATTAATGAGAAGGATACTGAAGTCAAAGCAAAGGCTCATTTTATTAAAAGTGGAGAGCTTGGGGAGGAAGCAGAGGTTACTGACTAAAGCACCAGGATCTTTGTTTACATTAAATAAATCACATTCCTGCTCTTAGCCTCAGTTTCCGAGCTTAAAAAGGGGGATAAACCACATAGTTTTTCAGTTCTAGAGACTGACAAGTGAACAGCATTGGACAAAAATTATTGATGTGTATAAAGTATAAGTAAAAGACAAGCAAACAGGTGAGACCACAGAGGGAGAGAAGCAGCAGCTGGGGAGGAGGATACTCCCAGATCACCTGAAAACAGGGTGTCAGAAATCCTCATGTATCGTGAGGCAGGAAGAAAAGGTTTGCAAGGGGAGGTGGTGCACAGCCAGTCCAGCTGCAGAAGTCCTGGAGAAGATGGGTAAATCTACACGCACAGAGAATTACTGTCTCAGGAAAAGAAGTCAGGAAGCAAAAGGACAGGATTAGCTACAGCTGAGCTCACTGCTTTGCCCTAGGCTTCCCCAAGCTGCAGGGTGAGAACTCCAGGCTCCTGAGTAAGGGGGCTGTACTCCCTAGCTGAGACTGTTGCAAGATGTCAGGAGCCTGTTCTTACTACAACAGTTAATATTTTAAAAATGATTATCAGCAACTATTGTTTTGTTATGTCTTTATCTCTCATTTTCCCAAATAAACCAGACACTTACTTTATGCCCCAAATAGTAGACTATTTATGAGGGCCCTTTCATGTTTGCAAATAAAGAGTATCCTTGGCAACATTTCTTTCCCATTCCTAGCAATCAGTTGCTGAACCCTAGCCCAGATATGTTTGATATGCCCTGCATTCATGCTTGGACAAACAAAGTTGATTCCTGAGTCTGAGCCTCATTGAAGCTGTTGCCTCATTCACTGCAACCTTGGGAGAAGTAAATTGGACCGAGGTGCTACTCCCGGCCATGCTTTCAGTATAATTTCTTTCTTTTCACTACAGAACCCTGATGTGGTCATGCCCTAACCTTTCTTTGAGTCAGTGCTCCTGCTGGGGGAGTTAAACAGTGAAGAAAGACTTCTGCACTTGCTTGAATTCAGCAGAGAGTGGCTAATGAGCCCTCCTGATCCCCCGTGCACTGGGGTGTGCGGCCACGGCAGCCGCGGCTCTGCTGCAGCCATGGGGACCTGAGGCAGCCCCCATCCAGCCCTCCATCCCAGCCGCTGGGGTGGAATGGGCAGCCCGGGCTTCCCCGTGTCCAGCACAGTCCCACCTGCTCCCTGCTCCTTGGGGATGGGCACCCAGCTGCCTCCCCAAGCCGGCACACATCTGCCTTGACTTCCAGATGGTTTTGTTGGGCACCTCAAACCACCCAGGCAGTAATTGCTGTGCTGTGGGTGGGTGTGTCTTACACAAAATTTTTGTGATGATATTATGGCATAATGTACATCTTTCAGGGTTGGGGTTTTTTTTGCATTGTCTTATGCTTGTAAACCAGTATATGATACTCTCTACCTACCAGATGAATACTCTTTGGCGCAAGAGTAGCCTATAAATTGGTTTTGGATGTTTACAGGAAACTGCTGTAAAAATGTTTCTTGGTAATTAGAATGTTCTGGAAACTTATGTTTTTTGTTATCAAAATATGTTAAAAACAACTATGGTAGTATAGCCTGCATTTTCTTAATGCCCCGTAGGTTTTCTCAGCATTCTACTTTTTAAGAGTTTAAACTAATACATCCAAGTCTCTATCACCCAATTTTTATTCATAATTGAAAGAAAAAACAAGCTTTCCTGTTTTTTCAGTATGTGATTGGATTTGCAGCTTGAATGAATGTCTTGAATAAACCCAAATGCAATAAAAACCTTCTCTGCACCTGAGGAGAAGCTACAGCTGGCAAAAGCAAACATTTTTTCAGGTGTTCAGTCATTGAAACCTTACTCCTGAGTAGTGGGACTCTCTTAAAATTTCAAGAATAAATATGTTTAACTCAAGTATTGTTTTTAATTTAATAAGAAATGGCCTGAAGTTTTTTCTGTAATCTTAGGCCTTAGTATAGGTTAACCTAATTTCAGGGTTGATTTTAAATTATGTAAATATTTTAATGAGTCAGTATTAGCAACACCTAAATACAGACCCTGTCATTATTTCTGAGTACTAATTTTTCCACCCTTTGTCTGTAGAAGTTGATTAGAAATTTCCAACCACTAAATAATATTGACAGAGTAACTGCAATGTTAACTGCTATTTTTAATTTAAGAAGATCAAAAACCGTGATTACCAGATAAACATAATGTGATCAGGAGCCAGAAATGTTCCCAGTAGGCAAATCATTGTAAGACTTGGCGTTCTTTATTCAAAATGCTTGAGCCTCCTGCTCCAAAACAAGGATCTGGGCTGTTCACTGCTCCTTGCTGGGCGAGTGCTCTTCTTTCCCAAGTAGGATGGCCTTTTTGTCATGGCTGGAGAACAGTGGTCCAAAGAGGGATTTAAAACTATTTAGGCTGAATTGACTTTCTGAAGTTGATATAGGGATAGATACCAGGCAATTTAATGTGTCTTCTTTGAAAACTGTGCAGTGTACTATCAATGACCTTGTCGTGAGCAATCCTGTGGCCTAACCCTTACTGCCTGAACCCAACTGCTAACAGGCATTTTAGGGCTGAGCCTCCTGTTTGCAGGAAAATAAAATATTGCAGGAAGCAATCAGAGTGAGTCTGTGACACGGTGCTACCACAGGCACAGACTGGGCACAGGAGGGCACATCCCAGGGATGCTCTGAGACCATGTGTGGGGCTGCTCTGAGGCGTTCCAGGGCCACGTGCAGCTGGGCATTTTGGTGTGCACTGAGCTGAGAGCAGGACCCTGGGTGAGCTGTGCTGCCCAGCCAGACCCTTCACACTCAGAGTGGTGCTGCCACAGCAGGACACAGCGCCTTGCACGACCCAGCACACACCCCACGCTCGTGTGGACTGTGCTACCTCACACTAGTCCACAGTGATTACTTACAGATATTTACTTTAGCACATGGCATATAGAACATTAAAAGAGGTTTGAAAATCTCTCAGTTTTTCAACTTCTGAAGGATTATTAACTTCAAAGTCTGAAGAAATGTCGGCCTTCTATGCTTGGAAATGCCAGCAGCTTTTGCATATCCCCACCACAGTACCAAGCAACCCCCAGCAGAGAGAAACGATTACTGCCTCCATGGCATAAGGATGGCTTTTGATCTCCTAACATATTGGAAATTACTTAAAGGTAAGCCATCTGCTAGCTAAGGAACAAAAATAGATTACATCACACCCTGCTAGAAAGATTGTGTTAAATCCTGTGTATCAAGGCTTTTAATAATTCTAAATTAAGTCAGTTAATAGGATTAGGTACACGTTTTCCTTAGGCTTCTTTCACCAACTATTCACAAAAAAACTTTTTTTTTGGTGGAGATATGTAAAATTCAGGCATGTTCCACTGTGAATAAAAGAGTTCTTTCCAGAACAAAACATTGCTTTAGATCATAATTCCTCTCCAAAAACACTTAGAGTAGGAGAGCAGGTCAATGTGTGGGACGTGGGAGGAAGCCAAGCCCTTTGTTTCTTGTTAATATAGTAATATTAACTGAAAATATTGGATTGCTTAGCTGGGGTATTGCAACTATTTACATAGAATATAACCTGTCCTTAAAAGATCATTCAGGAAACTGTTAAAAGTCTTTGCTTTTTCCTTTGTTTTTTTTCAAGTGGTTGGCCACCGAAGAAAGGTGACTTAGACCTGTTCTGTTTACACATAGAAGAAACTTTGTCTAGCATTCCTTGTAACTAGAAGACCATAAACCTTATTATTTTGACTTTGACACTGTCTGGGAAAAGATGCTCAGATGACAATTCTCCCATGCTTCTTTCACTGCTACATCCTTCTGGTCCTTGGCAATCTATGAATCATGGACTACAATGGCTGAAATGTATATCCAAGTATTTGGATTTAATAAGACTTAGTGGCCATTATCTTCTCTTAATTTGTACAATCCTTTTCTAAGCTTATTTATAGTTTTGTGTTCTTCAACATACTTTGGCAATGAGATTCATGATTTGGGTTTGTGTGGTAACTACTTGCTTTTGTTAAAAATTTTTGATCTTATAATTTTATAAAGAGACCATTTACTAATCACTTTTCTCACCAGAATCAAACCATTTGGAATCATGTTTGGATGCAAGATAATTTGGTCATGTACTATTTAGAACTTGCTTTTTATGCTTGTTGCCATTATCTCTTGTGAATTAATCAGAGGCTAAGTTTTACTATATTCTTATCAAAACATATGAAAGAAAAATTATTTGTATTCTCCATTCTTTCAGGTGGTCTAGGATTTATTACTGAAGACTTCTACTATGACAGAAATCATGCTCATTACCATTAAGAAATCCTGCTTAGTCAACAAATATTCATAGCCTTTCATGGATCAGTAGTTAACTGTGGTGATATCTGCCCCTAATAGTAATTTATTTAATATCACTGCGAACTATCCCCCCATAAAATAAGGTTACAAGAATCTGCAAACGCATCAGTTAGAGCCGAACCCTGAATGTATGGTTTCTGAGCTATGCAACAACTGAAAATATAAAGGAATTGTGGTCCCATGCCATAAAAACTTCTGGGCAGAAATTTGGGGAGCTCTGTTATCTCAGACACAGTTACAATCACTGAGATTACTCTTGTGTTCAAAATTAGGTAAGTATTTCTTATTTATATGTGAAATCTAGAAGGAATTACTAGTGTTATATCAGAGTTTGGAAAACTATGGCTCCAATTAGGTGGCTATAGTTTTACACCGATTAGCACCAAAGAACTATTTTCCATTTCTGATGTCAAATAGACCATCATGTAAATGTTAGGACAAAAGCAAAGGACAGTATTGGCAAGTATGGAATTACAGCACAGCAATAAAAAGAATCCCCCTTCAACTTCTGTGATCTTCAAGTTAAGTATTTCTGGAAGTTTGGTTCAGTAGAACTGGGGAGGTTGATGGCACAGGGAAAGTGAAGCACCTTATACTTCATTAAAATGGAAAGTAAAACACAACAGAGCATTACAGACATTTGAAGATGAGATATCCAGCAGGATATCTCATATTGACTGGGAAAATATCTGGTTGTCTTTGCAACAAGCAGAACACATGATTCTGGATTTTGCTGATACTGGACTTTCATGCAGAAGACACTGCACACACATTTATTGCACAGCTGAATGTTCCATCTACATACAAACTAAGTAATCTAGAGACAGCTGAGGAGCAAACTACAGCAACTCAGCCAATCTGTTAATTTTGGCCTTCAGACATCCTTTTGTCTCATTGAAGAGCAGTTTCTTTTCCATGTCCTTTCAGTCCTTGCCTTTTCCAGTGTGAAACTGCCAACTGTATTTCTGTAAAAGCTGAAAAGGAGAACTGACTTTGGAGCTACTGTACAAACAGTAATTCTCACAACTTCCATCCACCAGCTGGCTACCCCAAGGAGAGGTTGAGAGTCCTCAAGCCCCCTAGTTTACAAACCCTCCACTTTAGAACATATAGCAACACTAAAGAATTTAAAAATGTAAGTATGACCTTACTACTTCAGATCAAATGTCAGTGTAGCTCTGTTTTCTGCCTCCAGCAGTGGATGTAAATGTGTGTCCCTGAAAAAATAAGAGCATGTCAAGTCTGTATGGTACTTTGCATTAAGCCTCGCATCCAGCTTTTAACTATTTTCAGCTCCATTTGCCTGCATTGCATGCCCACTAGGACTGACACTGGAAACATTCTCTAGCTAGCTCTTGATGTCACTGATGATTTCACAGATCTAACCTCTTTTTCAGGCCTCATTGCCAAGAACCTGTTTAGATATATTGCAACCATTTTGAGACAAGGAGATCACAATTTGTAGAGTCTTAGGACATTGCTGGATCATGACTTTATATAGTGGCATAGAGGTGCTCTTTGTTCTACTCCTCTCAAAAAGATTCTTAATGTTTGAATTGCTATTGTGACCACTAATTAATATTTATATGATACTCTCATAGTAACCCATCTTCACACCTAGGTCCTGTTCCTGAGTGGTGAAATCATCTCAGACACCACCATTTCCTAGATGAGTTTAGAATTTTCTCATGCCCATCACTTTACATTTATTAATAGTGAATTTCCTTTACCATTTTATTGCCAGTTGCTTGGTGAGTCCTTTACATTTGGGCCTTGTCCTTTGATGTTCTGGGTAACAAAGTATAATTAGCAAACTTGACCCCAGTGGTCATCCCTTTTGAAGAACATTTTAAATATATCAAACAGTCCCTGCAGAATTCTTCTGGTGAGTTCGTTTCAATGTGAAACTAAACATTTACTCCTAACCTCTGTTTTCTATCTTTCATTCAGATATTCATCTAAACAAAAACTCCCCTTTAAACATCCCCCAGATGTTTAGTTTCCTTAAAAGCTAAATCTTTACTGAGGGATTTTGTAAAAAGCTTTTTGGAAATCCAAGTAGACTGTACCTACCAGGTCACCCTTATCTACATGTTTTTTATTTTTTAAAGAACTCTACATTTATAAAGCAATACTTCCACGGACAAAGATGTGGAGTAGTTCCAGATGTTCATTATTTCTATTCTTATTAAACATGCTACTGGTGTACTCTGTATAGATGTCAATCTTGCAGGCCTGCAGTTCCTCAGATCTTCCCTGGAATAATTTCTAAAAACTGACACCCCATTTGTCACTCTTCAGTCCTGCTGCTAAGGCAATTTCAGGCAAGAAATTACATACCCTTGCTAATAATTCCACTATTGCATCCTTTCATTGTCCTAGAACAACAAGCTGAATAACATCTGCTCTTGACAATTTCTTTTTAGTATTCAATTGACCATTTGTTCCTTATCCTTTTTGGCAGAAATTTCAATTTCAAAGAGAGAATCTACTCACCTCCCCTCTCCAAAAGAAACCCCAAACCAAACCCAAATGCAAAAAAACCCTGAAAAGACCCAAACTAAAACAAAAAAATTCCTGCAGAGTGTAAGAGTCCTTAGTTTCTTCCATCGTGAACAATGATGCAAATAATTAATTTCACTTTTCTGAAGTGATTTTTTTCCTCCTGTATCTGGATCAGCTCGTAGTCCTGCAGAGTTTCAGAAAGTCCTACTCTTTAAAACATATTTTTAATAATTGTGCTGGCTTTACTGTATTTATATTCAAAATTCCAGAATTTGTTATTGTATTTTCTTTCTTTGGATATGATTTCAGTTTTTTGAAGAAGGATGGCCTCATGCTATACAAAGGAGTGATTATCCAGCTATGTTAATTGATGCACTTAGCTGGAATTAGGCACAATCAGATAATTCTTACAAAAATTGGTTTTGCGCAGAAAACAGCTGAAAGAATAATTAGGGTCTATATCCATGCCCTAATCAAAAGGGCATGGGTATTTTTGGACAATATCCCTTTCATCTCTTCTTGTTGAAGATGTTCCTTTTCTCACAGCATTCTGAAAGTGTTGCCTAGGCGACAGAACATTTATTTTGGAAGGGAGGTCTCATGTTCGGTCCCATCACCTGTGTCTTCGTCTGTTAAACGTTGCATGACAACTCAGTAATACACACATATATGGCTTTTAGTACAGCAGCAAGACTCAGCTGTCCCCCTTAAACACTGAGTGCTGCCAATCTGCAGAGCCACACTGACTATCCTCATAGCTCAAAGAATCAACACAAAGAAGAATTTTGGCAGTAGGGAATGTGGTTTTGCTTTTTCCTCAGCCCTCAAGACATTGTGACCTGGTCTTTAGGGACCTCATTGGGAGGTATGGATTCAAACTCACCATGACCATGGTGAGGATTCAGCCAGAACTCGGTGGATTTTCAGCTTGAAACTGAACTGAGCAGAGTCAGAAGACAGAAAGAGATACAAAAATAATATATTGTCCAGACATCAATCTTTAGATTGATTTAGATTTAGAGACATAAAGGGTAAGTCTGAGTCCTCTGACAGAAGCAGTATAAATGCAGGTCTTCAGAAGGTTGTTCAGGGTCCAAGGCTCTGCTGCAAGGTCTGGCTAGCCTTGGTGTGCTGCCTCCTGGTTCTGGCAGTCTTCTCTGAGATACCAAGGGGAGAACTGGACCTCTCATTCAAAAGTCCAAATTCTGTTATTTGTGTGTCTTTGAATTTAGGCCAAAGGGCTGATTCAGCAAAGAGATTTATATCACTGACTGCTACTTAGGCACCTGAATCCAATGTTTATATCTTACTGAGAGTCTCAAAACTCCCACTGAATTGCTGCCTACCATTTTAACTCATCTTTGTTCTTGGGTTTTACATCACCTAACCTTAAACATTTGCAGTGTAGACATTTGCATCTGAATTAGTCATCCTCAGTTCCTCTTAAGCTCAGCAGAGAGAAGAGAGAGTTTCTGAGGAATGATTCATCTGACCCACTTTAGAGGTCTGCAGTACATCCCATGGACTACACAGCCAGCCTATGGTGACAGCTCAGATGTATCTGCCAGCCCAGTAGGTGATTGCATTCAGACAGATGAACTGAAACCCCGATGCCAGGGGAGCTGCAGATCCTCTGTACACTCTGTACAGCCCTAAACCACCTGTGCATAGCAAATGTGAGCTATTTTAAACCTCAAAGGGCAATTGCATTGCACATTGATACAAGCTAGGAGTGAGCCCGTGAACAGTTGCGGTGGCTGACAGGCAGGGAATAAACGAGTTGCTGTGTATGGAATGTAGGCAGGATGGCCAAAGGCCTCCTGTGCTAGAGCTGCACAGAGCCCTCCTCACCTCCATGCCTGACCAAGCTGCTGGCTTTGGACATGACCTTCTTTGCTGGAGCCGTGCCAGCACACCTATCTCCATTTACACAGTGCTCTCTTGGATAGCCTCGACAGAAATGTATATCTGAAGTTTCAGGATGCCTAAAATTTAAGCGATAAGATTTTCATGTCTCAGTAGCCCTCGATATAGCAAGTTTCAATGTAAAGTATTCCTGTGGCTTTAATCTCTAAGTGTGGGAATTTAGTGTTGAATTAATCCTAATTAGACCTCATAGCTCATAGTGTGTCTACTGTATCTTTCTCATGGGAGAAAAATATGATGGATATCCCTTTAACACTGGGTTCTTGAATACTCCGACATCAGTGTGAACTGTGACAATGCAAAAAGGACTGGGTGTCCTAAAAACTGGATAGAAGTTGGACTTACAACACTAAGGCATGCAGAGGAGATTTTGCTGAAGCTAAAGTAAATGGAGTGGTCAAAGTGATCTGCAGAATGAAAAAGAGCTGCATGATGAAGCATATACCTAAGCAGCTGGGTAGATAGGATGCAACATTCTACTTACATCTCATGAAAGTTAAGGAGGCAACATTTCTTTGACCACTGGAAAACACTGGAAATTTAAATTACTTTTAACTAAAACAAGCTCAAAGTCATTTGTTGAACCATCGTTTAGCAGATTTTTTTGTGCTTGAGTGAATGGCTTCATTTTATAGCTAAGATATTAGCAAACCAAGAAATTATAGAAGTGAAAACTTACCAATTTAACTGGAGGAAACCTGAACACTGACATTTATCTTGGTCTTAAAGTACATGAAAAATGTTTCTACCCTATATCTTCTACACATGGGAGCATGAAGTGGACATCTCAAATGATTTTTATCCTTGTTATACTTGACAAGCTCAAAGAAGGTGATGGCAGGCAGCTAGTCCCACACTTGCTACAGAAGGAGAAGATTCCCAGTAGTGGTTTATGAGAGAAAAGGTTGTTATGCTTTTTTTGTTATTTGTCCTAGTTCTTCACTGAGGGAGAAATTAATGTATTTTTAAACATAAATGTTATTAATTGTATGTATCTACAGCTCTCTCTAGTGACAAAAAGCTCATAAAAACTGTAGCTCAGAACATTTAGTGGCTGTCTGTTATTCTTTAAGTAATGCAAATTACTTGATCTTCTTGTTTTAATCCACTTACTTCACAAATCTCGGTAGCTATGGCCAAAACATGCTCTACTGGCTCATGACACACTCAGTACTCCCAGTGATGTCAACAGAGATTGTGACAAAATAATCACAATAAGATTTGGTCTCTAACCAGTAAATATTGCTGGGTTTGTAACACTTTATCATAGTTAATTTTTTCTTCTGCCACAATGAACCACAAGCTCTTCTTGTACACAATGCAGAGCCTTGGTTGTAGCCTGTGTTCCCCATCTCACAACAGGGTCTATGGCTCATCTTACAAGGCCCTGGTGCCTGGAAGTGGCACTAATCTTTGCAAGAATGAAAGGTTTCTATAAAGTGCATTCTCATCTGACCTGGAAAATACTGTTTACAGTGGCATTAGCTATACTTTTGTAATTGACAGCATTTATGTGGAGCAGAGTCACAGATTTAGCTTCATTTCTTCATGTCCTGGCAGAAATTTATTAAATGCAGCCTCTGAAACTTTTAACCAAAACCTAAAGTACTTGGCAGCACTGTTAACTTCCAAAAATCTTCTCCACATGATTCAGTGACAATATATGTTCATATCATATCAATTAATGTCAGCACCTTCAAGTATCCCTCCAGAAGAGTTGGCCAAACAGCCAGACTTTGACTGAATGGAAGGTGGATTGCTGCATCCCAAGTCATGGATATTGCGCAACTTTTGCGTGGATGTATCAGTGCTACCCCTATTTAGATTCATTTGCTTTAGGCTGCTTTTATTTTTTGCCCCGAGACAAAACCACATGCAAACTGCTGAAGCTCCCATGCCTTTTGACCTTGCCGAGCTTTGTTAGAGCATCTTATCTTTATACAATACCCACAAGCATGCGTAGGACACTAGAATCAGTGTACCAGAAACTCAGTGCAGTTTTGAGTCACAGCACCATAGGCTAAGAAGATGTGACATATATTTCCATATCAAAACAAGAAAAACCTTTCTTTCCCCTCTTCACTGATGCATAACATCCCAAAAGGCAAGAATGGCCTTCAGCTAACACAGATCAATTTTCTTTCAGCTTCAATCACCATTTAATTACTGTTGACTTCTTTAACCTTTTTCTCTTCCTTTATGGATTAGATTCCTTTATACTCTGTTGCCATTTGCTTTCTCTGTGACATAATCAAACTTAAAATGATGTGATAAAATTTCACATTTTTCTTCTTCCTTCCTGCCATTTATGTTCAATTTACTTCAAAAACCAAATCATTTCTTGAGGAGAAAACTATTTTTAATGAATTGACTTTTAACTTTATCTCTCTCCAGTATCTAGATGTCATTTGCTTTAAGCAAGTAATTGTTCAGATGACTGGATGGCATGCTGGATAAAAGCACTAGCTTTCCAGCTCTTAATGTTTCAGGAGAATAACACCCACATGGCAGTATATTTTGAATGCAATGAGTTTTGTTGACTCAGCTTCATCTTCAGCAAATATTTCACATTTCACTAACTCAGAGTCCAGATAAAAATAATTCAGTTAGCACTTTTTATCAGAAGGAAACCATTGCTGAGCAGATCAGAAAAGGAATGATTTTCCTGCTAGTGGCTATAAAACAAGGGGGGATCCTCCCAGCCAAATCACGGTATTCATTCCTTGGCACTTATTTGTTCTGCTGGATCAGAGGCCTGTATGTCTGTGTCACTGTGCATGAACTGGTGCAATTCAGGATAGAATACGGGCCCATGCATCTTTTAAATTGATCTCTTTGAAACACCTTTATTGCACATGCAGTGAGCACGGTCTGTTTTCTAAAATGTAAATTTTTTTAGGACTCAGAGTAACCCCATTGCGGTGTTGATGCAAACACCTGATAGCCCCTTTACAGGGCAGTAGTAGCACCAAGGAATTAGGCACTAAGCTGTGGAGCAGAATGATTTTTATTTGTTTAATTATAGTTGTCAAAGGAAAGAGTAGTTCTGCAATTACTACAATACACAGTGTAACTGGCTGTGAATCTGTTACTACAGATTTTGAGAACTTGTTTTTGAAAAAATTTGTCCTTAAACTTCTAATTAAGTTGGAGCAATTGAGTTACAAGAGCTACGGACCAGATTTTAGAGAAGTGAGGATGCTCTGAGGTATAGGTCATTATTGGCAGCAACTTTGATCCTTATGCTTTCTTCAGACAGCACAATTAACAGCTTTACAAAAATAGCTTTTGGATCTTTTGGGGTCTTAGCACTGATATCCATTCAAGCTTTTTTTTTTGGTTTTGCTACATCTCAGGATGTTGTAAGCAGTTATGCCTTCTTATACATCCAACCATTAAGAATGAGGTCAATGCTCGTGGGCAAAAGAGGACATAGAAAAGTACCAATTCTTACTTATGTGATACTACATACTACTTGTCTCTTTTTTTTAGTAATAGTTGAATAATTAATTAATTAATTATATTTTGAAGTTAATTATATATTTCTGCTCAACAGGCTGTAATTAATTCACAGGAAAAATACAGTTTAATTTTTGATTCAGTTACAGTAAAGTAAATTGATAAGATACTTTGAAAATAATTGTACTAAAGGGAGAATCTGGAGGATAAAAATAAAACTCATCAAATACAGATGGAATTACATGAAGTATAATCCTTTTGGGTCCCCTAGTCTCTTCTCTCGTTGTAGACTGGTGTTGCTGTGTGCTCCTCCACTCTTTATACTGCTATACTGTGTGCTGAGAGACGCACATATGTTTTCATAGCAGCTGATGTAGCTTTCATTCAGATCATTTAGGGTAAGGAGGAGCTTACTCTGTAACACTGTGACCTACCTCATTTAATAACTGGAATAACTGGTAATTGCGATCTGGGTGGTTTTAATGATCTGGAAAACACTGTGCATGACCCATTACATGTTATATTAAGCTGATCATTTTTAAATATACACATCTATGGACTTTAGACATTAAGACAAAATGCACATATCTGACTTTAAAAACATCAATAAAAAATCTGCCTGCAATACTTCCAGACATGATAGAATGTCCTTTGAAAAAGTCATCAGTTTTAACTAAAACTGTTGGAATTTGTTGGATTGGCTTATAAAATTTAGACTTTTCTGCAGTGAGTCATTTATTTATATAACTTGGTCATACTATCCACAGCTATAAAAAAATAGAGTAAATCAGATCTTCAGCCGTTCCATTTCACTCCTTCCTCTTACATATATTTCAACATAACTGGCAGGAACATTTATTGTTTACATATTTTAGAAATAATTGTAAAGAGCAGTTTCTTAGATTGGCATTGGAAAATGTTAAGTAAGTAGCTATCAGTCTTAAAGGATTTCATCCTCAAAGGTTTTGGTTTTAATGTACATATTTAATGTACAATGTTATGTAATATATTAGTCTTATGCGTCTGCTCAGAAGCAATAATCAATTACCCTAAATTAACAGATTATCTTGAGATTTCAACTAAAATATTTTTACTACTTTTAAAAAGAATTTTATTCTTTATGAAACCTTCCAAAATGAAGATTTAAAAAGGAATTACAAAATCAAAGCTCAGAATTTTGGGAAAAAGTCAGGAGTGAGCTAAAGCAAATGACTGGATTTGTCTAGTTTATATAGCTCATAAAATGTGCAAAAGTTCAGCAAAACATGACTAATGTCAGAGATTAGTAAAAAGTTTAATAGTACCAACTAAGTCTTTGCATGATGTATTTAATTGTCTGGTATAGAGCAGGCAGTTATTACAGAGCAATCAGAGAGCAAATGTAATTTGTATCACAGCTATTAATATTTACCATGTAAATGACCTTAAAGGAATTTATCTGAAGCACGTAATACTTATTTCTGATTTTTAACATTCATTTTATCCAAGCAGGATCTGAAAATCCCATGTGAATCTGAAGTCTAACCTTTTATAGTGAGGGAAAATATATATGTATACTTCGATAGCTGAAGATTTTGGGGTGAAATATTGTCAGTGGGACGAATTCCGAGGCATCTCGGTGGGTATTTTATAATTCTCTTTATAGAAGTAGTACTATCCAGGAAAGACCTCTGTAGGAAGTAGACTTCTCAGTGGAAGGAGGATGCCACTGGAAAGTGACAGTGGCTATTCCTTGGGAAGAGCGAATTTAATACATATTTGTGACACTCGAGAGCAAAGGGCCATGCTTGTTTGTCCTTGCCATGAATACACAAGGCCCTGCAATTCCCACTCCTTATGCTTTGCACCAGGGAAGGACAGAAGAAGCAGAGAGCTTCCTCCATGGCAGACACCTGAAGAACCGGGCCTGATGCCAGCTGCTGTGGCACCAGCACAGTCCCTGCTCCCAGGGAGTGACCAGCACCACTGTGCTCTACACAGCTCACACCACTGTGCTCAGACCCAGCCCTGATATGGAGAAAATCTGGAGTTGTCCTGTGGTTCTAAAACAGGTTAAATCCAAAGAAACTTCACAGTGGAATTTTGCAGGTCCAGACAGTGTGTACTCCCTGTTTTCCTGAGCTTTCAGAAGAGCAGCTGAAAGCAGTAACGTCAAAGCCTGACTTTTGCCACTGCCTTCTCTGGACACGCACCTTCCTGTATATTACCTCTATTTTCTACATTAACCCGTTAAAACATGTCGGTGTGCTCAATTCAGTCCAGATAGCTCAAGGAAAACTCAAACCCAGGATATGAAAAAACAGAAGATGAAAAAGGGGATGCTAGCTTATGACTTCATCAAATCAACCTCGGAAGTTGTCACCTATTGGTAATTTTTACTTTGAACATGAAGTTTAGTTCACTGTTTTTCATCTCCTCAATTTAAAACTTTATTATTTTGTAATCAGACTCTTTCATTTTTCTGATCACTTATAAAATTATGTAAATTTTAAGAGAACAAATAATATTTGTATTAGATTGAAAGTAATTCTCAACTGAAGGAATTAAAAATGCCAATTATTTGACAGAAATCAAGATCAAAATTGAAAAAAATGTGTAGAATTTCCTTTAAATATTTGATTATCAAGATAGCAGAGATCACTTTGGAAAGATCATATTCTTTAAAAATACCATGTATTTCTAAATTATTTTCGATGCTTATTCAAGATACAAGAAACCATTCTTGTTCTGCTGAAATCACTGCATACTAAATCTTAAGAAGTGAAAAAGTAGTAAACATTTGCCCAAAATACAAACCCAGTAACTTGCAGCTAGTATTGACTCTTATAACCCAAGTTATAAGGAAAGTTACGTGTCCAGAACTACTGTTCTTCTGCCTCCCTGCTACCAAGCTATTTCTTTCTCCTGTTAGACTATTTAGACTCCTAGATAATATTTTTGGATTATGGGTGTATTATTTACAACCAACTGTCCTAACACAAAACATTCACTGAGAAAATCAGATGTTCATTGTCGTGCTCTTTAGCATCACCTATACCAAATGCAATTTCATTTTTCAGATTTCTTCAGCCCATTCTAATGCTGCCTTTCTTTCTAACCAATCCTTAAGCTTTTCAAAAAGCCATCAAATACACAATCAAAATATCTTTGTTTTCTCTGTTGTGATTTGTAATACAGATATCCATTCACTTCGATATTTCTCTGTTTTAGTGAAAAAAAATGAAAATGAAAACTAAGCTGTCATACTTCCTCGATCACGTCCTCTTGTGTCCTTTGCTGGTAGACAGATGTCTTTGCAAACCTGTGTTCCAGAACTTGAATTCACCTTCATATGTCATTGACAGAATAAGATGCAGTCCAGTTTGGGATACTATGTTTCAGCCATTGACTAGGTCACATGAGGTACAGAAGAAGCAGTATATTACTGTTTTCAGTGAGTAGGGGAGCTTCAGGTAACACCACCTGACAAATCTCTTATTGCTACATACTAATTGAGCTGAAAACCAGCACATTATTCATGAACAAAGAAACAGCCGATCTCCACTCAGCCGGATTGAGGGGGTGAGAGAACAGGGTGAACAGGAGGGAGAACATACAAAAAACTACCTGCTCTCATTAATTCAATGACTAGTGTCAGCACAGCCCCATTGCAAAGAAGAATAAAACCCATAATGAATACTCTTCAAACTACATTCACCAGGGGAAAAAGGGAAGAAATAATGCCCTTCTGGTTAGATGTAGCACAACATTTGGGAAGTTGGTGCACTCACGGATGAACACTGAGGTACTGCACTGAGCGTGAACGCAAAGACATGGAACCGGAAGTGCTCACGTCGCCCAGTTTATTCTTTGCATGGAATCTATTTTCAGTAGTCCCTAAAGATCAAATTCTCCTAAGTACAGGATGATGATACACTGGGCTTTTCTTGTAGCAGAAAATTAAACAGTGGTTTCCTTTGTCTATTCATGATGCACAAAATGCAGGGATCTTCTCTCGTCCTGCAGGAAGCATCCATGGCATTGCTAATTCCAACTAATGGGCTGCATATTGGACAGAAATCTACACCCATTTTATTAATGGATTACTCCTAGGAGAGCTTACCAACTGTCATGATTTTTTTCCAACTTTGAGGCGTATGACTCACAAAAGGAGGATATAAATATTTTTGAGGCATGACATGAAGCTACAGAAGAAAGCAAAATGCTAGAATAGTAAGTCTATTAGCAGTACACAGAATAGGTATTACATGTACCCTTTTGTACATGCAAGAAAAGACAGCTTATCCACAGACTATAATTGTCAATAAAAAACCCCATCAAGTCTGCGCAAATGAAGACAGAAGTATTGTCCTGTTAATACAAATTTAACTTAGGAGACTGCTGGAGTTTCTGCTTGAGCTGAGTAGGAAGGAACAAATTCCAAATCCAAGGAGCTCAGTACTTAGAGAGCTACATGAGATTTCAGAAGGGTCAGCCAAAAATATTATATTGAAACTTTTGTGGTCTCCACTTGGCATTCCTGACACCTTCCCATCCTCTGCCAGAATGGAGTCCCTGCATGTCACACAGAAAACACAGTCACTGTCGAAGTGTTTTAATATGACAAAGATATATTTCTTCACTCAAATAGAAAGATGGCAGTTTATTTTGTTTGCATGTTATTTAAGGCTAGATGGGAAAAGGATAATATTTTCAGCTGGACTTCAAAAGCACGCCTGCCAAATGAGACATAACTGGTTTTTGACAGATTAGAATGGATGAGTGCTTATATGTAATCTGTCATTTATTTGTACAAATCCATATTTAGCATGCAAATAGATACTTGTTGCTGGACTCTATTTCTATAGTTGGTCAAACCAAAACCTTAGTGCACATTGTGCCAACAATAATGCCCAAAACATCTGCATTCCATTTCTAAAGTTCAAAACTTTTTCTAAATAAAAATGGCAGTTTTCCAAGAATTGGACTCCCAGTAAAGATCGTGGTTGTGTTGGGATCCAGTGTAATAACCACATGGTATTTATTTCTTTTCCTCTCTCTGTGAGCGTATGTATTCACCTCACAGACTTATTTCTGACAATTAAAATTTTTTATTGTATTTTTAAGAAGATTTAATCACTACTTCTAACTGAACATTAGTAAGATTAAGCATGATTCAGTAGGATGTGCCAAGTTCAACCAACCAGGAGAATCTGATGGAATCATAGAATGGTTTGGGTTGAGAGGGACCTTAAAGCTCATCTAGTTCCAACGCCCCTACCCTGGGCAGGGACACCTTCCACTAGACCAGGTTGCTCAGAGCTCCATCCAGCCTGGCCTTGAGCACTTCCAGGGATGGGGCATCCACAAATTTCCTGAGCAACCTGGTCCTGTGCCTCACCAACCTCACGGTAAAGCATTTTTTCCTAATACTGAATCTAAACTTACTGTCTTTCAATTTGAACCCATTCCTCCTTGTCCTATCACTACATGCCCTTGTAAATAGTCTTTTTTACCTCCTCTTTCCTGTAAGTTCCCTTCAGGTACTGGAAGGCTGCAACTAGGCCACCCCTAAGCCATCTTTCTTCCAGGCTGAACAATCCTAATTGTCTCAGCATTTCCTCATAGGAGACATGCTTCCATCCCTCTGTTGATGGCCCTGCTCTGGACGCTCCATGCCCTTCCTTTGCCGGGACCCCAGAGCTGGATGCAGTGTTCCAGGTGGGGTCTCTCTCACCACAGCAGGGCAGAGCAGCAGAATCCCCTCCCCTGCCCTGCTGCCCACGCTGCTTTTGGTGCAGCCCAGGACACGTTTGGCTTTCGGGGCTGTGAGTGCCACGTCCAGGTCATGTCCAGCCTCATCCACCAGCAACCCAAAGCCCTTCTCAGCAGGGCTGCTCTCAATCTATTCAACCTCCAGCCTTTATCCATTTCTGTATATGGATTCAGTATGGAATATGTGCTTCTTTAAATTTCAGTTAAAGACATGAGAAACTGGTGGTTTCTACTCTGAAAAAGATATCTCTGTTAACAGTTACTCTGTTGTTCATACTGTATTTTCTTTGTTAGCATTGCCTATTGCTTTTAAATGTTATTTAAATGTGTGTTATATACCAGATGTTATCTTGAGGCATTGGATACAAGAAAGTTTCAGGGACTTGCATAGCACACAGAGTCTGTAGAGATTTGATCCCTTGAAGTTTCCAAGTTCCCAGCTAGTCACTGTGGAATGAGATTATCTCACCAGATTTTGCAAGTCTAGCAGGCTATGTCTAAAGTCACTGAAGAAGGCATGAAAAAGAGCAATGATCCCCTTTTCCCAATAAACACTCAGGTGGTTGGGATGAATGATCATCTGTGGGTGCACATTATGCTGGGTTAATTATAGTGCTGGGGTTTTTTAAATGAGGATAATTATTAGACATCTGAAGTCAGATTAGATTAGGCTTATCCTCAGATAAAAAACCGAAACTCAAAACAAAGTTGGACAGTTCAGGGTTAGGGCTTTGCATCTGAAGAGTTGTAAGTGCATCACACAAGAGGTAGCTGTGATTTTGAACTGCCATTTTCAAAAGACCACATTTGGCACAGGGAAGCTATATTCTTCATCTAACTTCTTCCTGAATCATTTTCTCTAACAAATTAAATAATATTTATATGTAAATAAAGCTACTGAAATGCAAGAATTATCTGTCAATGCTGATTCGACACCTTGGCATAACCATGAGCTTTGATACCTCTGCAGCTGAGAGGTAGGTAGGAAGTCAGGGATGGAGTGGGAGCCAGGCAGGATAGTGCAAGAGATCTTTAGGGTCCCCATTTGCCTCATTTGGGGGCAAAACACGCAACTGAGCTGTAGGCACACCAGTGCTGATTAATTTAATATCCTGCCTGTCTACCTCTGGGAAGCAGCCAACAAGTTGTTGTTGTCAGCAACAAGAGCTTGGGGAATTCTTACTGCAGGGAAAAAGGATGGCAGGGGAGTAAGAACAAATAAAAAAGGATATTGTTTCTGGGCTAGAGAAAGATATAAAATGATCAGGGTATAACAGTGATTAAATCACCTTTCCACTGTGGCTATTGGTGGCTGGGATCTGTTGTTACCAGCAGGGACTCTGCCTTTCCCAGAGAGATGGGACTGGCAGACTTGCACAGGGAGTTTGAGATTGGGTTTTTTCAAGCTGTTTTTACTGCAGATTCCAAATGCCAGGGAATGCCACGAACCCCATGTAACAAAGTGAAGCTAAGAGACCTTTGTAATTTTTGCCTGTTATCTCAAAGTGCTTAATTCTGCAGTGCTGTGTAAAACCAAACTGCAGCTATCAGGGAGTACAGCTGTCTTAATCTGCCTTCAGTAGCACTCATAAGCAACTTACTGCCTCATTACCAAACCTAAAGCCAGAAATGTATTTGCAAAGGGACAGAATGATTATGCCCAATGTCAGGTGAAGGACATTTGCTTTCATTATATTTCCCTTGTCTCTTGTATTATTCACATATTTCCTCTTCTTTAATGTCTCTTCTCTTGATTATTTATGTATGAAGAATGCTGGCTGCACGGTTCAGAACATGACAACACCTGAGAAACCCCAAAGAAGCCAAGTATTGCTATGTGTTATTTATAGGATTTCAGGCTTCTCTGTATTTCCCTCAGTTTCCAGGATTTTATAATTAGAGAGAGAAAGACTACCAACTCAGATTCAGATGGTGAAAGAAGCTCCAGAGCTCTGTATTGACCTATTTATGCCAGAACGCCTCTTTAAAACATTCATGTTGTAGGGGGTCAGAGGCTTCTTGTATTAATGCACAAAGTCATGGAACTGAGTTGAATAATTCATTAATTGCTTTTGTGCACCACACCTAGGGCTTTTTTGGAGAAAGTGTAAAATATTTAGTGGATTAAAACAATATGTTTGAGTCATTTATACTCTGTACAAGTCTTATGAACAGCTGCAGGAGACGGGATTGTGTAGCCAGGAGAAAAAGAGGCTCAGAGGGGACCTTACAGCTCTCTAAAATTTCTTGTAGGGAGGTTGTCGTGAGGTGGGGATCAGCCTCTTCTCCCACGTAACAAGTGACAAGACAAGAAATGTCTGTAAGTTGTGCCAGGGAAGGTTTAAATTGGATATTAGGAAAAATTCCTTCACCAAAAGCATTGTCAAACATTGGAATAGGATGTCCAGGGAAGTCGTTAATTCACCATCCCTGGAGGTATTTAAAATCATAGAATCATACAATGGTTTGGGTTGGAAGGGACCTTAAAGCTCATCTAGTTCCAATGCCACTGCCATGGACGAGGACACCTTCTACCAGACCACGTTGCCCCATCCAACCTGGCCTTGAGCACTTCCAGGGATGAGGCATCCAAAAATTTCCTGAACAACCCGTTCCAGTGCCTCACCACCCTCATAGTAAAGAACTTCTTTTGGAAACTGTTTTGAAATGTTTGTATGAATAATGCTATGTGGGCAGCATTCAGCCTTAGTTTGGAGACTCGGGCAAAACACTACCTATCAGTCTTCCAGCAGAACACATGCACACGGCTCTCCATCCATGGCTGGAAGCAGCGACCTTTAGAGAGCTGAGCACTCCACTTGGAAGAGCTTTTCCAAAGGCATTTCCCCATTGGCTGCCTCAGACTGTGATGAGAATGACTCATTCATTTACCAACTGCTGGGGAGGACCAGAGCAACTGACGGAGCAGTTACTGCTCAGAGTCCGGCTATTTTCCTGCCTTTAGTGACTGAAAAAGGTATTTTCTTACAGAATACCTGTAATCCTAAATAATTTCTATTCTTTTGGAACTAAGAACACAGAAACTCAAATTTTACTAGCTCATAGCCCTCTGAAGGCACTTTTATTGGAAAACGTAATTATTATCTTTTTACTTTAGATACCACCATAAAAATAGACAGAATAATGTAATATGAATATACAGGACATGGTTGCTGTCCAGTTTGTTTAAATTAGATAAACTCTATATTTTGAAATTGTACAAATAACTTAGAATGTTTGGATTATGAAACTAAAGATAACTGTAAAAGGATATGAAGCTGTAAAAGGATATGAAAAAACAAAGAGAGATTTAAAAAATACTTCTCATTAGTCTTCCATTTTCTTTAAAAACCCAACTTGCTACCAGTTGTGTAAAATAGTGTCAGGCTTTATGCCTAGAGAGCCTCTTGAATCCTTCTGTTCGTATTTTTTATTTTTCTTGTAATGTTTTAAGATTACTTTTTGTCCAAGATTTATTTATTAAATAAATTCTAACAGCTTTTACTCCTATGCAGTGCCTTGTAATGTTTACTTATTTTTCTATTTGCCCAAGTTTTCTATCAAGTAATTACAAATTAATTGGATACTACTTATAGAAACTTGCTCTGTGATTGCTTGTTACAGCCCTGTGGTTTTGCTGCTTTCCTAATTTGGATGATTCTTTTTCAAAAAAATGTAAAATCCCTCAGTGATAGGCTTCGGCATGAACACTGAAGGTGTCTTCTGAGGGGTGTCAAAAGTGACAGCAAATGTCAAAATTAACTTGGAAAGTTGCCACCTCACCAGATAAAGAACCAGTCCACCAACTGGTACGTGTCACGAAATAGTTAATGAAATAGGGTATAGGAGGCCCTGGGTACAGTCTTTTGGACGTTGTTTCACTCTGTCTTCTTAACTCAGCATAATAATTTTCCTCCTTTTGCTACACACGCTGGCAGGCCACACTATCCATCATCCCATGGTATCCAGTTGATACCCACTGCAGTTATCAACTGGACACCAGTCAAACAGAAGAACAAAGAAGTGCTTAAATGCCGCAGTCCAAAAGAGGCACTGAACTGCACTCAGTAACTCTAAAAGATGTGACCCAGCCATCCTGGCACAGGCAGAGATAAGCTCACTATCTCCAGATTTTTCACTTTTTTTACGGCTACAAGGACCAGATTTCCCTGTTCATTTTAGCAGCCCTTTCTGCCAATACATATTTGGATTTTTCTTAGGATGACAGCAGTTGTTGGCAATTTCCTATATAAGGTCCTGTCTGGGTTTCAGCTAAGGTAGACTTTCTTCTCAGTAGTTGTTACAGTGCAGTGTTTTGGATTCAGAATGAGAATGGTGTTGATAACACACTGACGCTTTGGAGTTTTTTTTTCTAAGTCCTGTTTATTGTAAGTCAAGGACTTCCTTGTCCCGTGCTCTGTCAGAAAGGAAGTATGCAAAACAAACTGGGAGGGAGCACAGCTGGGAGAGGTGACCAAAGGGATATTCTACGCCATAGAAAGTCATGCCCAGTATATAAACTGGGAGGAGTTGCCCAGAAGGGTGGCTGATCTGGATTCAGGAAGGGGGCGTCTTGACACTGGTCGGCAGGTGGTGAACAATTGCATTATGCATCACTTGGTCTTCCCCTTTCTATTAACGTTATTATTATTATTTACCACTATTATTTTACTTTATTTTCCTTTTTATTACACTATTCTTATCTCAACATACAAGTTTCGCTTTGAGTGTCCTCCCCACTCCACCAGGGTTTACATCTGCATTGCCACAATGAGTTATGCGAGGAAGGAAAGGCTATAACAGACAAGCAGCACTGTTTTACAATGCAGAGTACTTTTACAATGCTTGTTAGACCTCTAAGGTAATTTCCACCCTCCTCAGGCTCACACACCAGACCCTTCTTCCTAAGTGGAGACAACAGAAGGAACTTCCACAGGACCATTCTCAGGAGGACTCACTTTGTCCATGTCCATCCTTTCAGCCCTTGGTCTCTCTTACATCACTGGTGTGAACAGGAGGCACAGGCTGCCATGACCCAGCCCTGCAGCACTGCCAGGTTCCTAACTAGTGTTTCCCATGAATGAAGTTCACAAAAGGGAAAAGAGATAACCCATGATGTGTGATCTAAAATGAGCTAAGCCTTCAGATCGACACTTGCAGGAAGAGTTCTCTGAGATTAATGTAGTGAGTATGCACGGCTGCTAACTGCCTGTGTGTGCCAGTCCAAGAATTAATAAATGTTTTGCAGTTGTTCAGTCAAAATGAGGAAATTACAATAAATTGGCGTTTTTATATAGTCATCAGAGATGACACTGATAAGTGACTGCTTCAGGGACTCAACTGCTCATGTCTATTTTTAGCTGTATAGCTGAGGACAGAAAAATACGAAGGGGGAGGGAGAAAAAATAAATCCCCAATGAATCGCTATTAATTGTTTCCCAGTGTACTGACTCACCATATTCTTTACCAGAAGACAGCTTTTGGCAATTTTATTTTTTCAGTATTTATCTCATCTCACTGTGTAAATTTACACTGCACCCCTGAGCAGGGCACCCTGCCCTGTCTTGGTGGCCAGCAGAGAGAAGGGGCACTGCTGGGACCTGGTGACCTGGATGGTGTCTGGCAGCTGCTTTGGAGGGAGGTGGATTGCTCCCTAGACTAGTACTGGAACCCAGGGTGATTAGCAGATTTAGATCTGACCTATTTTAGATGTTTATAACAAAGCAAGTGAGTTGCACTTGGTGGTTTTGTTGCCTTAATTTCCCATTAAAAAGGTGAGTATTCCACATGATCAAAAATAAGTTTTCTGTGAGAACTTCCAGTGTGAGAGGTGTACCATAATGACTGACAAGGTGTAAGAAGTCATGAGTGCAAGAGAGCTAAAACTGTCTTTGTATAAACAGGTGTTGCAGTGAATATCAGACAGCTCAGGTTGACAAATTCAGTTCAGCTCACTCAAGAATCTGTAAACATTGATATTGGCCCAAACTTCATCTGACTCCTACTGGTAGTGAAACCTTGGAAGTGCATCAATGTGTTATTGGAAAACTCTTGGGAAGCATTTCCGTAGTTCTAATTCAATCCCTAACCAGGAAGTACAGAAGGAACAGGAAAAAATAATGTTTTTAAATCCATTAAAGCATTGGCAACACCAGCTCTGATGGTGTTGAACAGAAATGAACTGAGTGTGTCCCTGGAGGGAACAAGCAGGCTTGGCTTGCCCGGCACACTGGCAAGTGCAAGAGAGACAAGAGGGACCATGTGGGTGGTAGGAAAGAGGTGGCATTGCTGTCCCACTTGTAAATGATATAGATTTTTTGCACTGTGACAAAGCATAAGGGAACTGATACAGGAACACCAGAATTTTCTCCCCTTGCTTTTCTTTCCCCTTGGCCTGTTGGGGCTCGAAGTCAGAAATCCTTCTAACATTCCATGATCCATGAGATGACAACTCAAGCTGGTACAGACCGTACTGAATCGTGGGAGGCCAGGATTGCCCTGCAGGGCCAGCACCAGAGCCATGACCAGAACTGTGTCATGGAAAGCTGCAGCCACTGCAGCCACAAAGGAGAGCAGGAGGAGGACACCAACAAGCTGCTTATAAAGGATTTCTTGTGGGTCACTTTTCTTGGGGCATCATCATTTTGGGGCTCACAGAGAAACAGCCAGATGGAGCCTAAGGATTGTGCTGTTGAACACAAGTCAATGAGGCTGCAGAATAAAAGCTTCTTTCTGACAATCAGCACAAAAATCACCACTAGTAGTGGAAAACATTTTCTAATACTGACAATGAAACACTAAATTTGCACAAAATCTCCAGCGGTAGGTATGACACTGACACAAGCATTTAGCATGTTTTGGGGGATGGGGAGGAGGGAAAGGACAGAAAGGTGGCTGGAGTATTCCTTGAATCCACTTCTCACCCTCTAGATCTACAATTTCAACAACACCCTTTTTTTTCTACATTCACATAAATATTATCTGCACAAGAATGTAAACAACAGTAAAAAAGTGGAATCTGGACACAGATCAGCTCTTTGAGGAATGCCTGCTTTCTGAAGACATGCGCGTGCACACAGTCCTGCAGCTTACAGCCTATAGCTGTAAGATCACATCAGACATGAAGAGTATAACTTTCCATGCCAGAGCAAAGAGCAAGCCAGTTATGTCTTCTAATGATAGAAACAGAATACAAAGCATCCCATGCCTTAAACTGCAATTTTTAGCTGTATCTACATAATTCTTTCCACAAAATTAATTGTGGTTTTCCATTATTGAGAATTGTGAGTGTTAGTAGTGTCCCTTTCCTCTTGCCTTGTTGGTAATTCCCTATCTATCTATAGCTTTTCACATGTGTCACTAGGAGATGCTGCCCAGAGAGAGATCACTGCTGAGCATCTGTGTTGTGCCTAATAAAATGCTGAGGTGGGAAATGAAATGTCTGCCACAGAACAACACTATGATGAAACAGCATGAAATATATCTTCCCAGCCCTCCCGGACAATTGTAGAGCAACATATCTCCTAATCTCTTCTGAAACCTCAGGTAAGGCACTGATTTCACAGGGAGGCAAATGAAAAAGGATTGCATCCGTTTTTCACCAGGCTCTATAACTGCTTTTGTTGTTATTGTAATTTTGAAAAAATAAGCCTATGAGGGAGGGCACTGTGGAAGGGATCTGACTGGGAATCAGATCAGGATTTAAAAAAAAAAAAAAAAAGGAAATGATGAAATTAGTCTTCCTTCAGGGCACCTCCTGACAAATGTGTGTTGGTGGCCACAAACCTGTGCTCGGCTCCTCATACAGTGCAACATCACTTTGCTCAGCAGTTACTGTAGCAACAGCTTTGCCTACACTCTTACCCCTTCATGAACCCCTTGAACCCTCTGGTTTTCTCACAGAGGATAACCCACCCCCTACTTACAAAAATGATTTAAGGAAAACAACATTGTTCTTTAGAAGACAGCAAATGCTCTTTCTTCTGTCTGCTGCAACTGGAACTCAGTTCCCTACACGGTGAAGGAGAAACAAAATCAGCTGGTTTTCAGAGGATTTACAATGACCTGACACACGTGTGTTTATTCAAGGGGCACTGCTAAGGGGAATCAGCCTTGATCCAAAGAATCCATGAAGATTCACCTCTTTGCAATGGCTGAGGGTCCAGCTCACACTGTGCCTGTGTACAGACAGAGTAGTCACTTCTCACAAGAAACACCACAAAAACTTACAAAACCATTCAACAGGTGGGAAAAGCCCTTTTGACAGAATATGCTCAGAGAGAATTTTTGGTACCATTTGAATCTCCACGAAGCTCTACAAGAACATGGGATGTGCTTTTTGCAGTTGGCCTGTAGAAATCTGACATCATTGTAAAGAATAGAAAAGATGTGGCAGAGAAGAAAAGAAAATCTTTCAATATTAACTCCATTTAAGACTCAGAAGTTTCCCATTGCATATTATTTGTAGCAATGGTACTGGTCAAAGCTAGGACCTATTTTTCCCTTTCTGAGAAGAGATATGCAGTAATAAATAACTGCTTAAAAGCATTTAATGTCAAATTTGCCCTCATAAACTAGCAGGAACATACCCTGAAATTTGTAGAGTCTACAGATAAGCTAACAGCCTAGTGTGCAAGAACATAATAGAGTGTATGGTTTTGATCATAAAGTAGTGATTTCCCTCATTAACATTTAAATGAACTATAGGTATTTAAACTTGTTTTATTCTGAATACACTTTTCTTAGTATTACAAACCTCACCCACTATTTAATTCTAGAAAAAGAATTTACTATAGAAGATACTTGCTGACAGATGTTTGTTTGATAGCCTGCTTGGCAGCAGATAACCCACCACCAGTATCAGCTGGAACAAAGGCAGGGGACCTGTAGCTCAGCATCTGGCACATCTGATGACAGCCTGGCAGAGAGAAAGGGCATGTCCTCATGGCTCAGAGTTTTCACTCCATGTCAAGCTCTTCATAATAAAATCCTTGAAATCCACCGCTAAAAGCCTTTGGTCTAAGAAGCATGCTTATAAAAGCCTCTAACTTTGAGGTCTGCTTTCTGGGACTAAATCATATTATTTCATCCTCTGAAGGAAAGCTGACATTAGTGGGACTTGGTGGGTACATTAAAGGACAGAGTTTGACCCAGTGGCTTAAGAAAAAAGTAAAAGAGATAGGACTCTAAGGTTCAAGTCCATATTACTGCTTGACAAATTGAAAGGAGTGAAATCATAGTCTTACGAAGAAAAATAAAAATTAGAACATTTTGGCCAAGACCTATACATCTGACAGCGATTGAAACACACGGACCAAGCATTGATGATGCAAGGATATTTATTGAAAAAAGGCACAGATATTTATACTGTTTTAGCTTCTGCATAACAATTTCCACTTGTTCTATGTGTTAGCTAACGCATAGCAAGCTATAATGGTACTTTTTCTTTTGCACACTTGCTTATCTTGCTGCAGGATGTTCTGTTCTGTGCAGAAGGATGTGATTTCTGCAGTTCCTTCTTTATGTATCTTTCTCATAGTTCCTGCTGGACCAACATTAGCAAGTCAGCCGTGTTTAACTCATTCTGCTCCCCAACACTTCCCCTCTTCTGTTCTACATACAGCATGTCTTGAACTGCATTACTAACCATTCATTGCATACATGTCCATAAGCAAGGCAAAGTTGTAAAAATCGTAAGAATATTCCCAATACATAAACTCTAACTCATAGTAACTTCTCAGCCCATCCAGAGATGTTTAAAAACTGGAACAGCTGACTTAGCCAATCTGCTTCATCACTTCACTGCAGTTTCTTAACATTTTTCTCTAATTTCTGGATGCTGGCATGTATGGATTGAGAGTGATCAGATAAATACAACACATCCCTTGAAAATCCTGACATCCATGACTATGGGCTAACAACAAAAAAACAATAGCAGCACAATTTTGTAAAGTAGCATGGTGTACAGAATCTACATCTGCCAAAAGGCCAGAAAGAGCAAGGGAAGTTGGATTTGTTTGCTGTGCCAGCCAGCAGCCAAGATTTCGCAAATTTGTCCAGGCTTTGGCTGCTGCAACACCTGAAACAAAAATTGAAGCATCCCTAACAAGTGGGGGATTCCAAAACTGTGCATTTGGGTCACACTCCGCAGTAAATGCATGAAGCAAATGCCTGCATCGGTCATGCTTCGCCTGATGAGTGTGATTCATAATCATGGTTAAATTAGGAATTAACATTGTGAGGCAGCCAGTAGTGCAAGGTCTGCCAGTCGCTCGTGAAGGCAAAGCAGGCCAAGCACGATCACGAGAAATCAAAAATATCCTTTGAGGCAATTTTTGTCGGAGAGAATCTGAGGGTGCATAGTACACAGAGTCATTGAATGTTTGCATCACAAAGAGCTATTGTGAAATAATAACTCACTTGGGAAAACATCCTGAGTCATCTTACAGTATGGGTCACTGTTACACCTCTTCCCTAATTTGCTATAGTTGAAGTATATGCAGACATCTGCCTTAATCGATCCCAGAATTTTAAGTTCCTGTGGTTCTGATGAAGCAAGAGGTAACCAATCATCCCACATACCAAAATTTTCCATGCATGTTAACATGGAGGTATTGCAGAATATGTGAGGCTCCCTACCCTGGGCTTCTGCCACAGTTGCCTGTGGGTCATCCATGGGAATTCCCACCAGACACATACAGAAAGGTGCCTGCTGTGTGGCCATTGATAAGCATAGTGCTGGCTGATTCAAAGCCTTGGCCAGGGTGAGCCACACACTACCTTGTGGCAGGGGGGGGTGGCTGTCTCTCCTAGAGTGCTTCCTTCCTGTAAGCATAAAATTATCAAAAGGAGAGTGCTAACAGTGCAATGGGGCACCAATCCCTTTCCCACACATAGCAGTGTGGCCGTAAGCCATATTTCCACCCACACACTAAACGAAGTATCGTACACTCCCCAAAGGAGTAGTGTAGGGGGTCACCCTTGGGACAATCTGCTCGACAGCGCTGGGCCTCACAAAACTACCTCAACTACCTCTTATGGCAGCGTCTGCATTCACAAAAAACCCACGCTTGACCACTAGGATCGGCACACTCTAGGCATCAAATAGAGTTATTTTCTAATTGCAGATATTGCTCTTAGAGTTTAACTCCTTCTGCTCTGCAATATACGTCCACATCCACATGTGCATACTTCATATTGAGGACTTACTTTGTAATAGTCTGGTAGTCAATCAATCCCTCAGTACCTGGTAGCTTGGACAGGTCAGGGGAGATAAGCCCCCACTCTAACTTTTTGTTTGAGATGGCAGAAGATCTTATTTGCAGCTGCTTAGAACTTTTACTTTTTCACAGAATCACAGGATCACCAGGTTGGAAGAGACCTCTAGGATCATCGAGTCCAACCCATGCCCTAACACCTCAACTAAACCATGGTACTGAGTGCCACATCCAGTCTTTTTTAAACACATCCAGGGATGGTGATTCCACCACCTCCCTGGGCAGACAATTCCAGTACTTCACCACTCTTTCCATGAAAAACTTTTTCCTAATATCCAGCCTATATTTCCCTTGGCGCAGCTTAAGACTGTGTCCTCTCATTCATTTTTAACCATCTTTAAGCACTGAAGAAAATCATGCCAGGTGTATGACTCTGGATGATTTTCTAGGAGAAACTTTCAGTAAAAGTAATTCTCCTGGCTCTGAGAATGAGGCTAAGGGAGGAAAAAGCCTTGTTTTGTCCATGTGGGCCCAGGAGGGACTAGTTCAGATGGGGACTGAGAGGCTCAGCAATGCAAACTGCTCCAACTACCAGCTCTATAACTTTAAAGCCCCAGCATGTGTGAGCACACTGGATAGAGAAGTCCTCCCCACGACTCCAGCTGCTGGCTGTATCACTTCTGACTAATGAGAGGCAGAAGCAGAAGAGGAAGAAGGCAAGTGGCAGGAGAAGGCAGCAAATGTGCCATAGATAAATGGGGAGGAAGGATGAAAGGGGAGCGCTAGTCTGTAAGACACTTCCACCAGCACAGGACCTGAGACCTGATCCTCAACAGTCTGCTATCAGGAAATACCTGATGGAAACAGCATGGCAGTCCTTTCAGGAGATGGCTCAAACAGCATGCTATTGCTATCAGTTGCTTCAAGTCACCCTCTACCAGAAACCTGGAGTCTTTATTCCTCCTGAGATGATCTGGACAATGACTTGGACATTTTAAGCTCTACATTTTTTTAAAGGCAAGAAATTAAATTAGACTACTTTTAAAAGAACACCAAAATTGCAAAGTCTGGTGCTGAAGAAATGGGAAGTGCCTGTGTCAGGTTATATGATGGACCTCCTGTTGCTCTCCTGCTACTCATGTGAGAAGACAGTGCTGCATGAAAAGTGACAAATGCTCATTTTATTGTGAGCACCCTGACTCTTTCAGAGCAGAGGATAACCCCTGCTCAAAGAGTGAAAGCTGGTGTGTGGGTGAGGGACTGTGAAGGATTGCTTCATGTAGACATGGAAAATGTGTCCTGGGTCACACAAGGCACTACAGAACAGTTTCAGTCTATGGTTCTCATTTTGTTGTCATGAATCACAAATGTTTTCCTTTGCAAATGAAATCACAAAGAGCTGCCTTTTTTTTCCCTGTTGTAATGTTATTGATCATATAAAACAGCCCCCAAGTTCTTAGGGGAAAGGTGATGTTTTCACGAGATCGAAGGAGAGAAGAGGCAAAAAACCTCCCAAATTTTCAGGGATGCACATATATGGGACCTGGAACAGCAGCCGCAAGTAAGTACATTTGTAGACCCCAAGGGAAGAAAACAAGCATAACAATTATACTCTTAAAGACTGTTATGAGGAATATTTTCAAAGAGTCCAGATTAAAGTCAAACCAAGCCAGCTCTGGCATTGTTCTCTAGTGTTGAAGGTTTGACCTCACAGGCATATAACTTAGAGATCTGCATGTTAACATTAGGTATGAGGAAAACTAGATACAAATACAGTACCCTGTACACTCCATTCAATTGATTTTTTGAATTCATGTCAGATTACAATGACTGAAAGCCAGTGAAACTGTCCACTGTTGGTAGAAGTAGAGAAATCAGCTTCTGCTGAAATTATGTTTTATAGCTGAGAGGCAAAAAGCAGTTGGGGACTGCAGACTGCTTTTACCTAGCACTTGAAAGAGAGCTCTTTCTGTTGAAAATCAAAAAGCTTTGGTAAGAGAAGGGGAAAAAAGCATAGCTATTGGCTCTAGTGTTTGGTAAAATAAAGCACATTTTCCAATAGTTTTCTTCCAGCATTTTGCTGAAGACAATTTAATAGGAGTTCAAGAATCAAAATGAAAACACAAGTGAAGAGGCAAAATAGAGGCATGGAAATATCCTTCTTATAAATATCTCCAAAGTCTAGACCTACACAAAAGCTGGAGTTTACCAAGTCACTAAACCATACTGCTAAATTTGGAGAGTCCTGACATTTTGCAGCTTCCTTATTGCACAGTTATCAAAGGAGAGAGCCTAAACCCTTCCTAAAGGCATGGATGTAACACCCAAAGTAATGAGGAGTTTTACTCTAGAACCTATTCCTGCCTTGCACACCTACATCTAGAAAAACAGAACATAGAATTGTGGGCAAGAGGGGAAAAAAAAATCTCCACAAACAAAAAACTCCACAAAAAAATCACACAAACACTCACCACTTACAAAGCACATGCTATATGTATTTTATTTTCAATATCCTTGTTTATCTGATACAAATACTGTCAATATCCAGTCAGTATGTGCAGGCCTTCCATTCAAATAAAAGAACATTTCAAGGAAAGCTGTCCTGGCTATTGCAGGTACTCTCCTCGCTACTGTTATTTTTACAACTGTAGAAGATATCATTTTAGCAGTAAAGTTCTCCAGGCTTAGAATAATTTCATCAGCTCTCTTGAGCTCTACAAATAAAAGGAGACATAAAATCAGAAAGCTATCAATTCCCTTTTTCTAACACTTTCACTAGAAAACACTAGCAAGGTATGCATTACATTTTTAACTGGAATTTTTTTGGAAGAAGACAAAACCAGAAAGAACAAAAACACACCCCCACTAAACCACTTAATATGCTTTGCCAGCAAACATATTAATTTGTATGTCTTGGATTCTATCTGCAGCTGATATTCTCTTTAATCAAAAGTACTGAACAGAATCAAAGAAAAAATGCTGATTTATATTTTATTGCTCATGTTTTATCTTTCTCACTTCCATAAAAGACCTATTTTCTGCACTGTTAACAGATCTTAATTTAAATATGTTAACACAAACATTTGTATGCCTATTTTACATACAAATACTTTGTATAAGTAAATAACAATGCATACATATATATGTAGACATGTAAGTATACAGATATACAAACTTCAATTATTTTTAAAAATACATCAAAGAAAGTCACTATTGTTATGCACCAGCTGTGACCAGAACAGCCTCTTTAACATGCTGCATTTAATGAGGCATTATGTTACTGTTTCTCCCTCTCTGTATTTCCCTGAAAAAAAAAAAAAAACCTATGTTAAAATCAGTAAGAGAATTATGTAAATAAAGTACCAACCCTGATGAAACAGCAATTATATATCTCAGCAGCTGCGTACGTTCGTTTATGATAGGTGATTAACTAGCAAATTGTTCACATATTTGTTTTATGGAGCATTTGGCAATTTAAGTATTAGCTATGAAAGTTTAGCCAAAAGTCATTAAAATGCTAGTATAGATCACAGGTGGTACTGGTTTAGGAAACTTATAAAATGCAGAAATGTAGGAAATACCTTAAAGCAAAGGACTATATCTGCAGAGGGGTGTCCATGGGATGTGAGTAGGGACCATGCTGGGCATCTAATCCACCCCCTTGGTGATTAATGGGGACTCAAAAGAACCGGATTCTGGCTTCTTCTCCTGTTTGAGGGTGATTTCAGCCCTAACACTGATGCCCAAAAGTTGCCTTGTCCTTCAGTCCTTTTGAAAATCTGTGACAAGGGATACCATTGCAACTGGCAAAATATGAGAATGTCTCTAGAACTTCACAGGTAGATCTTGGCTGTTTGAGACTTGGATTCCAGCTCCACTTTTGTGGATATTTAATGTAACTAGCACAGTAACAAGCGCTACACTGGCATAGGGATCATTACAACACAGAATTCTTCTCTGTCTTTTACCATCATCATTTTTAGTGAATGTGCAAATTTTAGAAGGAAGGACCATCCCCACCAAAAACGTTGGAAATCTTTTGTAATATGGGTTAAAATCTGCTCAGAAAGGAACCTGCATATTGTTTTCCTGCAGTTTGGGTAAGTGCACTGACACCTGAGCTGTGGGAAAGAGCAGACAGCCTCTCCCAGGTGTGACTGGGGTGGTTGAAGACACCTTACCACTGTCACCACCCCAAGATTACCTCTGCTGACATTGAGCAAGTGAAATATAATTGTGACTTGTCCCTTTTTGTGTTTAGTGTCAAATGAATATAGAGAATCAGACTCAGTACTAAAATAGACGAAGGTTTTTGTGTATTTTCATTCATTGCTGTAGCAAGCAGCATCCACCAGTGAAAGCTGCCTAAAAAGTACATGGTTTGCTCTGAAGGCAGATATGTTCAGGTTCTGACTGAAGTGAGCATGGGTACACACTTTGGAGTTTAAGAGTTCTCTGAAAGTTTTTTTTCTTTTTTCAGAGGGACAATGAATATTTTTATTCTGCTACTGCTGTACTTCATTATTTTCATGAGAACAAGTACAGTGTGAGAAGGAGCCATTTGGCCCCTCCTATAGAGACAGGCAGCACACAGCTGCATAACCCAAGGGAGAAGTTGCTCTGTGTAAGACAATTTGCATCAGTGCATCCTGGCTTGTTCACCCCGTGTTTGTCCCTGTACTTGGCTGTAAGAGAAGTGCTGATGCTGCTCCACTGACCATGCAAATCTCTGCCTGCTCCCATCCCTCGTTCCTTCCACCGGCCCACGTTCACAATCACTTTCTCCAAGCACTGCAGATGCAGCCCTTGTTTCCAGACACACAGAGCTCCGTGGCATGCATGAGAAGATGTGCGTGTGACCAAAGAGTTACCCTGTATCCACTGCCAAACCCAGTGCAAACACTGGTCTGCTGGTGCTGATACCCAGAGTTTGTACAGCTCTAGCTGTTAGTCACAGACACAAGGCTCACTTGCTGTTTAGTGGAGAACAAAAAGCACCAGCATAAGCTCACGTGTAGCTGCAGCTGCAGTGCTGTGGATGTATATGTGTATAAATTAAAGCAGCACCCTGCCTGCTTCTCCCTGCCATCTCAGCATGCCTCTCCTTTGCCTTCTGCCCTGCTCTTGCACTCCTCCCATCAGAAAGGAGCCATCTGAGCTCATACTGCAAGGGTTAAATTCATAAATATTGTTTTGGAGGTTTGCGACAAAACAGAAATGAGCTCATGATGCCAAAATCCTAAAGATTCACCAAGCTATCATCAGTATATGAGCCAATATCAGTTTAATTTTGCTTTGAAAGTAAGCAGAAGAGTTTAAACAGCAAGTTGTACCTGGCCAAGAACGCACTGCTTTTATTTCTTTGAAATTCCAACCACAAAACACATTTTTCCTGTGTTCTCATTAACTTGCCTCAGCAGAAACCTCACAAGCGTCAGAGTTAACCTGGAAGATTCACGAGGAATTAGAGAAATACATGGTTTGCTCTATTTGTGAAACATACTTTCCAGGAACAGCATCTCCTTCTGTTCCCTCCTCTCAAATTTCCCCCCGCCTGTTGCTATGCTGGTGCTGCGTGTACTCACTCAGTTTACACCAGGAGCTGCCTACGGCAAGGAGCTATTATCTGTACTCCTCTATAATGTAGTTTTGTCACTCTGGACGCAGCAGCCCACGCAAATGATCTTCGTTACAGAATGCTAGCAGGGAGATGAGTCATTCACTGCCTCCCCAGTGAGGTGGGGGCTATGCTTTTGAGACCAGCTGTAATTTATCCCAGCTAACTTGATGATACATGGCTATTGTTGAGGAAAAACAGAGAGAACCTGAGCATAACACACAGCCTGTGATAGGGTTTTAAACTTTTTCCTATAAGTGAAAAGAATAATTTCTCTTTTTAACTTGCTGTGAGGCTTTCTGTGAGAGTCATCAGATGAGATGTCTGTCTTGCAGCAGTGCTGGGGGACTGGAATGCACCGTGGGATACCTTGTTATGACAGATTAATATAAAATATCAGATTAATCAAGTTCAGCCTTTCTCTCTTTCTCATTTTTCCTGATTCAGGGCCCAAGATGATGATGATTCCAGCAGAAAAAACAGAGGAGGAAAATCTGCTTGAAGAGTTGCCTTCCTAAATTAAGCAGGATAAAGAGGTGACCTGGATTTGTTTGCTTGTCTTTAAACAAAGAACTCATGAAATCTTAAAAAGCAGCTTTTGACTGTAAACAGTGACTTTGCCTATTTAATATATCTTTTAAAACTTACACTGCCTCACTCCACCTCCAGATGATGGGGTGACATCCCAGGGAATACATGCAGGATCCTTGCCTTTCCCCAGGCTCTGAGCTGGCAGTGGCTTAAATAACCAGTTTCTAGCCAGTCTGGCTGAAAAAATAACCAAAACATAAAAGCATAAAAGTCTTTCTGGTGCGTGGATGCAGCGTGAGGTGTCTCAGGGCTCCTTTGCTGGCTCCCCAGCAGGCACTGCTGGCCCACTGCTCTCTCCATCTCTAATCCATGCCCATGGTGCAGCTTTGACAGATGCTACCTATCACTAGCACCAAAGATACTGTGAACTGATTGTCTAAATTCAGGAGAGAGCCTTAAAACCTTGTGTTGTTGTTTCAAAATGGCTTATTTTGATGCTTTTTATTTGCCTTTGGGTTTGAGTTTTCAGAGTCATGCCCGTGATTGCAGTCATGAAGCCTACATATTTTTCCTAAAATGGGACTTCAGGCTGCCATTAACAGCTTCTTTACAGAGATGAGGCTTTAAGAAAAAAATAAAATATTTTAAGACTGGTAATAAACCCTTGATAATTGCCAACATTTTATGTCACTGGCTCCTTTGCTGTCCTTATCTCTTCCTGCCTCAAGAAACCAATTCCTCCACGTCAGATAAAAGAGCCAGGACCCATGATACCCATCCAAAATCAGACTGCATAAACACAGTTTGCAGCTCAAGCCAGTTTCATCTCACCATCTTTAATAATAGCTCCATTTTAGAACATTTGGAGAGTAGAAAACTAAGAGAAAACAGTAATATTTTCTTCCAATTAAAAAATGCTCCAAAAGTGCTTTTATTTTGAAAGAGCCTCCTTTAATATGCAGTGAAGCTTTAGAAATCAGTACATGGCAGAGTGAACTGTAGTCCTACTGAGTGAAGTGTAAGATACTGAATAAATCATTTTGATTTGGCTAGGAAAAGTGGTTGAGGTCTTTAACTACTGGTATAATAGAAATAACTACATTTTTATGTGAAGAAGTCTTTTTAAGCATTTCTGTTTTTGTGTGTACATGTGCATGGATTGTTACTGTTTGCCAGTTTATTCATAAAATAAGCAAAATAAAGTAACCCTTTACTTTTTGCCATAATAGGAACACTGCAATTGAAAATTGCTACAGTTGAAAATGAGAGTCCCACTGTAGTGGTTTTCACAGGAATAGAAAAGTCTCCAGGACACATACAAACATAGATGCAAATTAGAGGAGAGAGAAATGAGTCAGGGTGATGAGTCCATATTAAAAAAACCCAAAGTTTAAGAGAAAAACAAGAGTCTCAGCCTTTCACAAGAGCATTTTTCAGGATGACATAATTTTTATTAAGTGGCGCAAAATTACAACGTTATCCAGTACTTCACACACTCCACAATACTGACATGCATGATGTTCCATAATTTTCCCAATGAGAAGAAATATTCAAAAGTCATTATGATACCTCAAAATACCTTGACTTCCAACAGTGGATCCAAGTGCTACAGTTTCCAAGATTTCAAACATTTGAAAGAACACTTGCAAACCTTTTCTGAAATAGCTGTCCTTGAGTATAGAAGAGAGTCCCCTCTTACAATTAGCTGAATATTGTATGTACATCACCATAAAACTTTGAAAGGATTGGGATCAACTTATTGTTTGACAAAGCTAAAGCAAGAATGGTAATCAATCCCTTGGCAATGGAAATTTTAAATTTAAAATAAGCTTTACAAAGCCTTTGAACCTTCAAACACTTTATCCTTAAGAAATTAATGGGTCCCTGAAGAAGTCTTATTTCCCTTTCTGTTTCAGCTATATATACTTCAATTACATTAATCAACAATGCATCAAAATAACTGATAAAGACCAACCTCCCAGAAAAAAATTGTTCCTGATGCCTCTTTGCCACTTCTCCCCTTTTTTCCCCTTTTTGGATTTTAAACTGCTCAGGGCTCTACAGAAAAATGGTACTTTTTGGTTTTTAAGCTCTATTTTTTCCAGCTTTGGTTTGCTGTCACAGTAACACCTCCCTCCACCCCTGACCTACTCCTCTCTCCAGCAATTTGTGTTGACTGCGGCAACACCTGCAGATGAAAGCAGCCCTATGTGAGAGGTTTCCTTCTGCTGAACCTGGAACAGCACCGAAGAGTCCTTCAAATGTTTCTCTCTTTTAAAGGCATTTGGAACTTTATGGAACATTTTCTTTTTCCTCTTAGGAACAATTACCATTGTGGTTCCCAAGCTGCCATGCCAGCCTCTGCCTTTGGGCAAGAATGAATATGTTTTTCAAGTTTCACTACATCAAAAACTCCCAGAAGTGACCTTCCTTGTTACAGGTATAGATTGTGGATGCCTTTATTGTGTCTACTCTTAAATCCCATCATAGTTATAGTTTCAGTCTATTTCAGCTTCTCCCAAACATGAAAAGCGAATCTGTGTGAACTGTTGACACTGTTTTCCCCTCTCGGTTCCTTTGCTCTCCTTAAAAACCAAGAGCCTAAAAATAAGTGTCTCCTAGCTTCAGCCTTCAGCCTGGTACCTCCTTGCAGGGCTATGTAAGGTGCTCATATCCACCATCAAGCAGCATTTTGTTATTCCTGTGATACTTAGCTGATCTTTCTGCTAGCATTACATGGAAGCACCACTGCATAGAATCTGCATGCCTGATAGTATTTGTATTATAAACAGCCTACTTAGGGGGTTTATGTAACTCAGAGGTAAGAATTTGCTTTTGGCTGAAAGCTGTTAACTCTCAGCCAAAAAGCAGAATTTTGTTTAATTTGATGTAAATAAAACTGATCTGCTGTGACAGTTCTATTTATACCAAGGGATGGGCTTTTGTATTTATATCAGTTTATGCAGATACCACGTGAGGATTGTGATGCTGACAAAAAGCCTGTGGTGTTGGGTCAAAATTCTCGCAGCCTCTAGCACAGAAAAATGAGTAGGTAACTAATGCACAGAGAGATGGCAGACACCATATCCCTCCCCTATGCTCCTCCATAGGATGCAAGAGGTCCCAATAGCGTCATGATGTGCCCAAGGCACTAAGAAAAATTTGGTCTTTTCTTTGGCTGTCATATAGAATATGTCTCATTGATTTGGAATTGCAGACAAGTAGCTGACAAGGAGGACTGACCACTTAGAGCAAGGTTCTGCACAGCCACTGAACTTTAAACAGCACCTTCAGTCCTGAGTTTCCTGGGTACCACTGCCTTGAAGTCATGGTGGGGTGGAGAGGAGAGAAAGAGAGAGAGACATTCCTCTTGCACATTTGTGTGCAGTCTTGACCATGTTGAAGTGGCTCAATTTATCTGAATTCGATGCTTTAATATTCAGATTTCTTATGCTGCTGCTTTTCTGCTTCCTGCCTTCCTCTGCATTAATCTCTCGTAATTTGCTTTGTAAGAACATTCAAATGTCAGTGTGTCTTTACTGAATTTGCCTTATATAATGCACCATGCACATACATTTGTTTTTTAAACCACGAAGAAGAGAACTATTGATAAAAGCCATTAAGTTAGTTCATTAAAATCTCAAAAAGTAACATTAACAGACTGAAAGGAAATATCTAGGGTTTTTTTCTCACGGAAACTGCAGAAACAGTTTTGTGGTGGGAAATAATTATGGATATGGGTGTGGTTTATACAACGTGAATATTTAATCACTGCATTAAAGACAGTGACCCTTTTTTAAAGAGCTATTATTTAGTATAAACTTCTGCATGTCCAAAACTGGCTGCAGCCATCTTGAAAAACTGTAGATAAGTGTAAGACAAAGCCCTGAAATTCACACCACTTAAAAAGTGTAGCCTTCCTGAGATGACTGCTGATGAAAAGATCCTTTAAATTTCTATGCCATTACAAAAATTAAAGTAAAATTCTTGGCCTCATTTTTCTGCTCTACTATAAAATTTATGACATTTTAGTGAGGAGCCCTGTTTCATTTATAAGTGGAAATTGGTGGTTATCTGCTAAGGGTGACATATTTCTGGTTTCTGTACCCATTTACGTCTGTAGAAAATAAGTTATGAAGTAAACATAAGAGAGAGCTGCACAAGCAGCATAAACCCTAATGGCTGGAAGGTCAAGTGCTAGGAAGACCTGGACTTGCCTGGTGACACTAAGTTACTCCCTGATGTTTTCAAGAAATCTACAGAAAGAGGTGGACAAAACAGAAAAAAAGCATTTGGTGAGCAGGACTTGCAGCACTTGTGGCACAGAAATATTCTGAAACAACAACATCACCACAGACTGTACAAACATCAAGAAACAAGGTCTGTCTATAACTCTGGGCATAACAGAAAGCAGAAACCTGAAGAGGACAGCATCAAAAGGTATCACTGGTAATAAAACTGCCCGGTGTAGGACACACAAAGAAGGATGCACAGCACCCATATTAAGAGAGGGTTCTCGATCCAGGGTGGCCAGACTGCATGGGGGAAGCTTTGGAGCAGTAGATCTGCCACAACATTCAATAGAAATTAGACATCTTTGGTAGCAAGAGCATGAGTGAGAAATTGGGGCCCAAAACCTTTTGGGAAAGCCTACCAGAAGGGAGAGCAGTGCAGACTGTTCCTGTGCCTTGCAACAGAGAGAAGACAACACGAGGCAGAAGAGAGATCTTTGAGCCTCTGGCCCTGTCTGGGCTTAAGAAAGAAATAGGAGGTGAAATACAGTCAATTCGAAAGCCCATAAAGTATTCACTCATCCTGGGCATTATAGGGTGATTTGACAGACCTTGCCACAGACTTGAGACTAGATTTTGGCCACTGACGCTTCCTGGGACTTTGATGCCATTATTTACAGGACAGATTTACAGGGCAGCCACAAAAGCAATTTAACATCTTTTCTTTTCCTTCTACTGCCTGACTGGCATTGCATGTAGCTCCTCCACTTTGCCAGTTCAACTGAGGCTCAATCCATCACTGATTTATGTGTATATACATCAAGAATAAGATCAGAGACAGACTCTTCGTATAAAAGAAAAATCTGTTTTTAGAGCTTGAGCAGCAACAGTAATTATTAATAGGTTTAAAACCTGATGTACAGAGCACAACAATATTGTGAAATACAGATTCAGGATCTAAATTTTGTGGGTGATATAATCAAACTTATCAGAGAAATAATAGTCTTAAAAGAAAGGACAATTTTGACAGTTCTTCTACCCCAGTACAAAGCACTGGAATTGGCCAAAAAAACGGAATTTGACCTTCTGCTTTCATCTCTGTAAATTTTTTTTTTTAAAAAGAACAAACTCTTTTCTTGCTTCCCCACCAAACCATCTGATTTTTCTGATACTGACATGCTAGTGTGCATTTCTCATTTTCTCCCATTTTTTCCCTGGACTACCTAACACTCAGAAGCTTTTCAACATGGATTCAGGTATGTCACAAAGAGAAAAACTAAGAACTGTAACTGCTTTGCAAAACTTGTAGTTTTTTAAAAATAATATTAAACCTGTGCATCAACCATTTCTGAATGATATGGCATTGGAAATAAGAAATTATCTGGGCAAAAAGCATGAAGGGGAAAAAAATATCAGGATTGCCTGGAGAAGGTAGGCTATATGATATTAGGCTACATAATATACAATACATTTGTACATTTGTTTACTACTCCTGTGTAGCTTACCTTGCCCTTCCCTTGGTGTTTCTCACCTGATTTTCATTCAAATTAATGAAAACAGAGTTGGAGCATGTGGACCAAGCAGCACTACGTCACCAGGTCTTGGACTCAGTTGCTTGACTGTCTTCCATTTCACTTACTAGTACAGATATACTCAAAATATTAGTAGCAGAGGACTATCCTATGGAGGGAAAATATCCAGCTTTTTTATCAGTGGTATTATTGTGGGAGAGTTCTAGGTCGTGTAACCTAATACTATCATTGATAGTGCATCATTTATCTCTTCTTTGCATTTTTGTTTTTGTTTCTTTTTAACATAGATGCAATTTTAAAATTAAGTAATGAGATACTGCTCAGCAGAAATATCCTGCATTTAGCCATGTTTGTCCTCATGCTGCAGCCCAGTAACAAAGCAATTCAAGCTGCCAAGGGCACACAGGTTGCTCATCTGCCACCCTTCAGATCACCAGTATCTGTGCGTGGGATCTCAGGGGATCTTGACAACTTTCAACTCTCCTGTTCCAAATTTCACCCTAGGGAGAGTCTGTAGGTGAGTTGTCAGCATGTGCAATACATCTGGTATAGCAAAATGACTGAAAAAACCTGGGGCTTGTGGCTCCCAGACTCTGAGCTGGTACTGGGACAGCTGTGAAGAGGGACACAGGGAGCATGGCACTTGCTCTGAACTGAAGGTTCAGTCTCTGAATACTGCTGAATTCCAAATAAACTAATTAATTAATTAATCCAAATACAGACATTACTGAGTGACCGAATAACCACGCAGGTGCCTAAAGGAACCCCACGAGTTTACTTGATGACCAGCACAGGGATTCTGGGGGGGGAGAAAAGCACATCTCACATAGTTCGCTTTCTGAGCAGAAAATCCACACTGCTGCAAAATATTTCTACCACTAGTTTAAAATGTTCCAGGACTGTTCTGGAAGGGCACATGTTATATAATTTTGCACAGCAGAAGTAGAGCTAAGTCAGCTTTAAATAGTAACCATTTCAAATAATGTCTTCACAGACCATTTTCATAGTTTTATTTTCACAGCAATAATGTCTGCATTCATAATTACATCTGCAAGTTCAAGACTTCTGGAAAATGAGGGTGAAAAGATAGAATAAAAGATTGCATGTGGGGAAATGAGATTGAGAGAGTAACTCAAGCACTGAAGTAATAATATATTCTTATATTAAGCTGAATAATTTCCTAGTTCCTATCTTAATATGTAGAATGGGGAATTCTGTGTCCCTAATGTACTGATTTGGTCAGAAAAATCACCCACGCTGTCTTATACAAAACACAGAAGCAGACAGAACTAATTTCCATTAGCACTCACATTTTTCCCCCAAAGCATCTACTTAACCATTAATGTAACAGCTCTACATTGTCCTCTTATTGTCCTGGATATGAATAAATCATTAGCCTTATTTTATTAATGAGGCCTGGCTAACAATATTCCCAAACTGGCTGTGCTCTCATATCTTGCAGTATTACAGATAGGTGCATTCCATACTTTTATTTTTGTACCAGGAATATCTGGAAGCTGCAGTGAGGTGATTATGTAGCATTCCTTGACAAATGAGACCTGTTCCAGGCAAAGCTGGAAGGAAAGTCAAGTTTGGTTTCTGATTTATTTTTTCTTAAACACTGGAAATTTTGCTGATTTCACAGCTTAGACTTTGCATTTACAGCAGATAGCACCCTTTATCTTAAATATTGTAATGAAAAGCCTTCAGCATCCTTGAGCACTAATAGGTATTCCTGGTCCCTGTTGAGAGGAGCAGTATTGGGAGCTGTTGTAACTTGACACGTGGGGATCAGCAGCAGTAGAAAGAGGTCTGTGCCAGTGCTGGGAGTGCCTGTGGTTTCACACAGATGAGGGAAGAATGGCAGGGCCTTCGCATGCCCTCACTACCTGTTTTCCCATGTTAGGCATTCAAACTTCTTTTGGGATGTACAGGGGCAGGCAGATGTGCATAACTTCCTCCTATCTGCAGAGCTGGGCAATGGTGGACTTGCTCTGGACCAGAGACTGCATGAATATACATTTGTATACTGAGGGCTCATTGCTGGACTTATTTAACTTTATGAATTTGGAGCTAATGTTTTTTCTCGGCCACAGGCAGAGTAGTTTGCCTCTCTGCCCATTCTTGCCCACAGAGACAGATCAAGTGTGCCTAATAAAAGGGTCAACTTTATTCTCTTTCAGATCAGTCACAGTAATAAGATGTGAGCAGAGGGAGTGCCAGACATCAGTGCTACAGCTACTGGATTTGTCCTTTAAAATGATATTATTTCCTTCTCATGTTAACCACCATCCATGGCTGACCAAGCCGTGGGATAGTCCTAGCAAGCAGGACATCAGTGTGCATGGCTCCTCAGCTACCTAGTCCCCACTCAGTCCCAGCATCCGGGACACGAGTATAGTACAAAAATCGGGTGCTAACAACACGCAGAAGGAGTTAAATCACCTCCCTTGGCCATGCTGCCCTCCGGGGCTAACAGAGCAAAGGGCAGGGACCTAGCGGTTTTCTGTTGCTCAGTCATCAATACGGCAACTAGTGCAGCAAGGGAGAGAACACGCTGAGCAAAACCGCAGGCCTACTGCAGTCCTTTTGCAGCCAGGCCTGTGCTTTTTGGCATTTTTCTTCATTTTTGTCATTGGTTTATTTAGGGCATCTCTTATGGTACAGGCTGTGAGGGGAGACATAAGAAAACAATTAGAAGATATTAGAATGTGTGAGAAAACAATTAGAAGAAGCTAGTGTAAGGAGAGTGAGGGAAGGAGAGACATGGAAGAGGAAAAGATGAGAACTGTGGTGGGTAGAAGGTTGAAACTGATGCAAAGAATACATTAGTGGGAAAGCTGTTGCACAGACCACAAACCCCAAGCAGGCAATATAAAACTAGTATTTGAGTTAGACTTTAAGATGAAATAGAAAGCCAAGAGTCTTGTATTAACAGCTGTGCTACTGCACTTGTCTCTGAAGGTTCTCTACTTGAACTCAGTAACAGGCATATCCTGAGATATTTAATTCTGGCTTTTGGCCTCCAAATTGATTTACCACAATATCTGCCCCACCTGACTGGGGATAAAGAGATTATCTTAAACAAGACACACCATCACAGTTGCATGGATGAATTTCTCTCCAGCTATTACTCTCAGCTCTTTGCATATTTTTGTGTCACTTTTTGACCTGAGAACAAAGAGCTTTCAGTATATATCTATTTCTGCCTATTTGCTATGTTTTGGAATATTATCTTTGCTGCTATTTGCTTGAGCTATGGTTATACACAGTCATGGGGGATTACGTACCTTATTCCCATAACAAGCAAATGGTCCCTCTTGCCTTACTCACTCCACAAATCCAGATACTCTCGAGAATGGTGCTATATAAATACCTAGATAGAAAAATTAGAAAGATATTTTTTCCTTCATACTCTGATAGGAAGGAATCTGGGGAGTGCGCATTCTTCAGCAGTCTCTCTTTGTTTTTATAATAAAATATCTTTTCTACCACTCCAGCAAGAGATGAGAGAAATCTGGTGCCAATGAACTCTTGTACTTGCTTAGAATGCTACAGTGCTATTGTTTTTAATGTTTAAAGCTGCAGTGTTGCCATGTAACTAGGGAAATAGCTTTTTGTGTTTAAATATTTCATGGCTTGTTGGAGTCCAAGTACAAGAAGAATTTCTTTAGTATGTTAGAGGCCTATCCTGACTTGAAAAGTTTTTTGTTAACCCTTGAATGTGTAAAAATTACTCTGTACTGCAGAAATTTAATAAGCATAATTTGATTCATTCAGAGATCATGAAGACCTGGAAAGTAATATTTTTGTCTTTTCACTTTTGTATAAACCTATGTTAATCTTCTTAATATGCTTTTCTATGTTGGAGAAAATCTTTCATTTAAAATTGAAGCTGTAGTTTTGTATTTCATAATGACAGCTTCTAAAAATACGAATTTCTATATAAAACATTTCCTCATTGCGCACTTCTAAACCTAGTCAGCATCAAAAACAAAAGCTTCATTTGTGGGTATTGGCTACTCGCTGCTACTTTAGAGATGCATTTATTGCTCTGAAGGGTGCTAGCAGTCTTGAAGAACACCTTCTGTGAAGTATTTTCAGGGTGCCTTTAGCTCCAGACACAGAAATTTAATTGACTATTTCATTTCCATTCCTTTCTTTCAGTGCCTGCGAATGCATTTTTTTTCACTTCCTAGAACAAGACTGTATATGTGGTTCCCTAGGCAAAATTAGCTTCAGAACAACCAACATGCAAATTCTTCTGATTTCAACTGATAATAGCTGAAATCTCTTATATCCTGGCACTGTGTTTGTACACTGATGGTTCTGATGGTGAGATCAGAATAAGATAGAGGTTGGAAAAATCCATTCCTGGTATCAGTGATGAAACAAACTGAACTGAGTCTGTTCCTGAATTATGGAAATTTTCTGCATGTCCTCTTGGCTTCCGAGTGGTTTTTATTCCAAATACAGTAAATAGTGTCCTCATCTGGGAGATGAAAATTGCCATCTGCTTTGCAAAGAGATCCTGAATGATAGGCTTACTGTGAAACTGAGGAAGAGAGTGGTATAGAGTAACACCTTGGGAACATTTGGGAATGGTGACAGTGCAGCAGGGTGCATATAAATATTTAGGTGTAATAAACACAAGCCCTTCAAATGCTTGGAAAAGAATCAAACTGTCCTCATGAGATTCTCCAAGTTACAGAAATATTTGCTTAGAATGCTAACATTAATGAGTATTTTAGGGTAAACCATAATTAACATGTTTAGAGATGGAAAAATGTATGGAGGATAATCACCCTGCTCACAAACACATTTGTTTGCTCTTTACATTAAAAGTTAATGATGTGTGCTGGCAAGCAGAATGAAGCACAGATGATGGTTTGAAAGCACCCATGCCAGATGTTCACTCAATATTTGGCCTAGTTTTATTTCCACACTCCATTATTCCCATATCACTCCCAAATGTTGTCTGCAAGGCTGGCCTTAAGGCTACTGTTGCAGGATGTATTCTTCCCTGGTGCTCATCTCCTGCTCCAGCAGCAGCAGCAGCAGAGAGGCACCCACTCTCCACTGGTTGCCCATTTCAAGCAGGAGCTTTGGCTTTCTCAGCCCGCAGTTTTAGGTAACCTCAAAATTCACAAGTGAAAAAGAGCCTCTGTACTCGCTCATCCAGCCCAAGCCATGAGAGCACCCCAGAGGGGATCTGGATGCTACAAGACTTTTGAACATAATGTTAACACCTCCCTGGCACTGGGACTTGCAGCCCTGGACTGAGTGCATTCACTGTCTCAAGGATGTGGGGATGCTGACAGCCGTCTCACAATGCAATTAATGCATCACAATATTACAAGGAGAAACCCATGGTCCAAAAACCAGAGAGGCAAAACCTGTGTACTTTCAGCACTACTCTTGCCAGTTTCTAGGCATATAACTTATTCTTTCCTTAAACATGATGAGGATACCTGCTTTCAGTTCACAGCCACAGATTTTGCACACTGACACAGAATGTGAGAAATTGTGTCCAATTTCCTTTTCTGCTCTAGGGGATGTGAATCAAGATCTGCACAAAGACTTGGCCCTATGTTAGTTGGGGATAAATGTGCAGAAAATTGGTCTTGCAGCTTGACCGCGCATGGATAAATTAAAAATTATTTTGATTAGAAAGGAAGTGACTCTCACAAAGACTTTATATTCCCATGCTTAGGGTAGAGAGGAAAATCTGGAGTCAGCAGTGTTCCAATAAATACTTGTGACAGAGTTAAAATGCATTTAAATATGCATTGGAAGATGGAGAAGTGAAATTTCTGTCTTTTTTGTCCCAGATGAACGCCCCAGTTGATAGACTTCAAAGTCAGGCTTTGCTGTCTTTAACCACTGGGCATCACTGGGCTAATACAGAAACAATCCAGAGGGATTTACAAGGGGCAGTTGTGTCTGAGCAGCCCACTCAGAAAACATAGGACCTTGTGCACTAACTGGCATGGTAGGAAAAGTGGTGTTTAGCCCAAAGAGAGATCCCTGCAGCCCCTGTCGGATGGATATGCTGGGTATGGGTGCTGGGCCTGCAGGCAGCTGTCACGGCACAGGTCCCCTGCACTGAGTGGCAGGACCAGGCAGACTCATCCACTGCCCAGGACAGAGCCTGGGGAGGTTAGACACCCCAGTGCCTGGCACCACCAGGATTGCACTGTGGGACTTGATTACAATAAGTGAAGTTGTCAGATTAAAAGATGGGAGGTGAGAGGGTGTGGAAGGTGCAAAAATGAGGGGGAGCTGCTTTGGCAGAAGCTGAGAGGAGCTAGCATGAGGGATTGTGAACCTGAGGCAGTTCTAAGAAACTCAGTACCCCAGAAAGATCTATTCCTTTCTTCTGCCTGCTTCCTGCCTCTCTGGGAGCTGCATGTGAACCAAGCAGTACCACTGGCATAAGGCTGTGCACTCAGACAGCACCCTGGGGGACACTGCTGCCGAGTGGAGCAGCAGCTCCTTATTTCCACCAGGTTACAAAGGGCCCAATGCAAAAGGCTGTGCCTCAAACTTCAGATGATCCCAGAAAAAGTATGAGCCAAACATATACATCTGAGAGTAATATTTGGCCTGTTGTGCTTTGATCCTTCAGTGAATATTGAATTTTAACTATTAAAAATACATGAAAAGTATTCAACAGCAATCAAACATCACCTTCACCACAAAAAAATAAACCTTCCCCAGTTTTGTTGCTTCCTTGAAGTCATAAGTAAATCAGACTATGTGCTGAATTCCTCCTTGTAAAAGAGCCGAAATTTTGCTTTTTACTAATAATCCTCTTCACTGTAGGAATTACAGAAATTAATATAATTCCAGAGGCTACCTGGAAGTCCAAGTCCAAAGGCATTAGTCATACGACAGAAATAGCAAGCATCATTAGACTTTAATTAAACCTATGAAATAAAACGACACTTTACAAAACAAGGGAGTAATGGCCTTTGGTTAAAACTGACATGGAGCAGCAAGTTACATATAAGAAAAAACTTGGTGCAGCAACAGTGACTGAGTAAAAAGTGACAGTGCACATAGCAGATTTTCATTCCTGATAAAATTATTTTGGTGATGGTACATGTCTGTGTGTGTGCCAACATTATTTTTGACTAATCCAGTTGCTACATGTGGAGTTCTCCCCAAGGAAACCCTGAAACAGGTCACTTATGCAGGATACAGAGAGAATTCAGATTCATACATTTTCTCCTCTTGTTTAAGTTCTTTTGAAGGACCCAGCTGTGCTCTTGTCCATCCAGAAAAAATATATAGTAGGACCACCATGGCTGCTCCATGGGAGAAGTTAAGCTGGAAATTTGAAGAGCTCAGGTGGAAAGGATGAATAGAAGATAGAGGACACAAATTTGTAATTGTCTTTAATTATTCATAGATAACTCATTGGAGGAATAATATTTCCTGATTTGAAAGTATGGATTCATTTTAGCAGTCTCTGAGTAGCAGAAAATGACTACATTAGAAACAAGAAAAAATAGCCTGTGGCACTTTTCCAGAGGAGAGTTTGTCAAAATCTGAAGAATTTCACAGGAAAATTGAAGTCCGTTTCTGATATCTTGATGACCTAAATGCCAACCAAATTAAACCAATTTGTTCATAGTTTTAAATATTACTTCTCAAAATTAAACAAATGGTGAAACTGGGATTGTACTGAGGACAGAAGTTTCATTTTTCAAATATGCATGCTAGAAACTATAAACTAAAGTGAAATTAGATAGTCTGCTTTTATTGCGACACCCCCTAAGTAACACAATCCAAATAGACTCAGTGGTAGAGCTGGTCTAGGATGATTTGATTATATTTTTTTGATCTGAAAGTAACAGTTCCAACTAAGCTGAAGAGTTTTATGTAAAGAAGTCATCTGAGAAGAATTTGCAGTAAAACGAAGTCCAAGGTGCACCAGAGAACTGCCAGGCTTCATACTAAGTTGTCTCATGCTTTGCCTGAAGGACAAACTTCAATCTGTGGCTTGGCTACTTCATCACAAGAAATCCCTCATACCAAGTACTTCTGGGCTCTCAGGGCTCTACTCCTACCACAGTCCCACCCTAATGCTGCTCATGAGACACGATGTCCCCAAAACCTGCATCTCCTGATCAAACCCATTACAATTCTGCTTTGTATCAATGAGGATTTCCATGGCAAATAGGAGGAGTGTGGCTGCTTCTCCTCTGAGCCCTCATGAGGTGATAGTTTCTCCTTAGCTAAGGATCTTTGATTCCTAAAACAGCTGCTTCAGTTCTCACTCCCTGGCTTACCCCAGAGAGGGTAATTTGGTGTTTGGGATTTACAATGAAGTACAAGTCCTGACTTTAAAATGGCTTTACCTCATGGTTTCAGGGAAGAAATCAAAACCCACAGAAGGATGCCACACCCAGAGGAGATGTCTCACATCTCACAGTCTTCTAATCCAGGAATTTCCATCTTTCCAGAGTCAGAAACTGAGATTTTTCTTCTTCAAACTGAGAACTATCAGCTGTTGTTAGCAGCCTAACAGAGAACAAGAAAAGATCATTCAATACATATCTCTTCATGTCTGTGTTAATTATCTTGTAGATTTATTAAAGCCTCATGGTGTTACAAGCATAGAATCAAAGTTCATTACAAAGACCACCAAACTGTACAATTTACATCACCAAAGTGACTCATCTGCATTTCACAAAGTCAACATTTAATTTTTCTTTGCCATTATAATAACATTGCTGGATAGTGATAACAGCAAGTTCAGGGGCTCTAGGACTGCATGTCTGTGTGCTTGTGGTGGGGAACCTGCATTACCTGCATCTCTACTTTAAACAGATTAACCTTGCAATTGGTTTGAATCTGATTTTACAACAGATTTCCTTTCTCATAATTATCAAGTAAACCAAAATGACTGTCTGCTTGTGCAAAAATATCCATTAAAGCTGAAATAAACCAAGAAGTATTTGTGGGATCAGTCATAATAAAACAGCAGGTGTTTTTGTTCTCTAACAACAAAATTTTTCTATTCCCCTTCACCCTCTGCAGGCCTCTATGGCTCCATTCTAATTGACCATTGTTGCTGTTTGCTACCCCTGGGAATAAAGCATTTGCTGTAGATAACTTTACTTTGACTTAACCTAGGCCTGGACAAAATAAGATTTCCTGATAAATACACATAGATTTGAAAAAATACACTGGCAAAAAAAGGACCGTGCCAGATGTTCAAGCAAAAGCTCGTGGATTGTATTAGATTTACTTACAATTAAATCTGAAATTTGCATGTGGGTGGCAATTTATTTGCAGGTCAAAGACTGAAGCAGGTCTCTTACCAAACACCTGCTAGGAATATCTAGCCTAAAATTCACAGTTTTCCATCTGGAGGGAATAAAAAGGGGTGGGAAACAGGCAGCAGGCCTAGCTAGCCCACACAGACAGATTTCAGAGAGACCAAATGGTATTGGCTGAAAAACCTGGAGCTGGGACTTTGTGGAGGTCCAAGACTGCTGTTGGTGATCTTTGGGATCAGAGGAGTAGGGAGGGGGTGAGGTCTTTCAGCAGATGTACTGGCATGCTCACCATAGCACTGCAGAACTGTATTGATGGAAAATTATTTATCTCTGGCTCTCTGTTAGAGTTTTAAGTACTGAAACTTTCTGCTTGTGAAATATTTCCTTGGTGCACAAATTGTCCGCTTGTGCTGCTCTTATGATCTTCCACATGCTTTGCCCCCTACAGTCTGACAGACTGCACAGAAGTCCCATAAAATCAGATGCGTGGTGCCAGACAATGATTTGTCAAACCTCATTTATATGAAAACTATGCCAGCCTGGTTACTGCTGTGGTGATCCAAAGCAGAAAGTAATCTATTAATGAATACGTGGATTCATCTGCTATACTTGTCTTTGATGGCTAGCTACCAATAATTTAGCAAGTGCCATGTTCTGACATTCGCTCCAGAAGTTCAGACTGTCTCAATGGTATGGCAGCACCAGTGATATAAAGTACACTGACTTTCTCTCCAGAGCAACGTTATTTATGCATGACATGGATTAATGCCTAACAGGAGCAATGAAAGGAAGAAAAGTGCAATGAGCTAGTGTGTATATGATATGACCTTGTTAACATTTCACCGCAGCATAATCTTTTTGTACTTTCAAGCATGATAAGTTAGTGCATGCCACTGTGAGATGCATTGGAACTGACAGATAGACATGCATTTTAAAAACCCGGCTCAGCAACTGTCACTTTACCACTACGCAAAACATATAAGGGACTGAGGAATGATGAGGAGAAACCTTACCAGTAGCAATAAAAATCCTCGCTTGTATTGCTCAGAATATGTGCAAATACCCTGCAGCTTCCATCTGCAAAATTTCATGAGAATAATCTAAATGAAAAATGTATACTGTGACAAACATCTGAGAGTTTAATTGGAATTGTGAATGTTGGAATGAAAGGCTGCCAATTGCTTGTGAATCTGAAGACTTGGTACCTACATAGAAAGCATGCAGACAGGGCTGTAGAAGCTGGTCTTGGAAAAGGTTATATAGCTCAAGCTGTGTGTATGTGTAATGCAGGATCTCTCTTAGGAATAAACCTGAAAAGAGTGAATGGCATGTGGATAGGACACATACTTTTAAACTCTATCACTGTATAAGCTTGTTTAGGTTGGGGATTTGGAAACTGGCAAAGTATTTTCTTCCCAAACACCACTTATGTGACAGAGGAACTTGACTAAGTGGGAAATGGTGAGCTGTCAAGTGGATGTTGCATGACATAACACAAATGCCTGGTATTAGTTGCTTGATCCGTAATATACCACTGTCAATTCAGGATAAAAAACTGAAAAAGACACATAAATCTTTCACATTAAATATTATACTGACAGGCAGCAACCCTGCTGCATACATTTGGGGTAATTATGATGCCTGAGAACCTTCAGCAAAACCTCTTGACCTTTATATAGCAGAATGAAGATCTAGGTTTTATTTTTTTGTGAGGAGAAAAATACTGTCCCATGGAACAGGTGGTACAGTCCCGAATGTTCTCTTCCCCTGCAGTAGCACCTTTTTCTTTCTCTCCCACCATAATTTACTAATTGAAAAGTAATAGAAGATTTTCCTAAAATTCAAACTATACCTCAGTTGTGTAGACTTCATTTGCCAGTGACAACTCCTTCCATGAAGACTACCCTGCTTTGATGTAAGTTTTAAATGTTTGAAAATCTGTTCATTGCCTTGCTTCTACTTAACAGCAAGTTCATTGCCACAAGGCCCAGCTGTTCTGTCAGTGTACAGTATAAGTCCTCAGTCCTCTATGTGATGTTTCTTCCAGTCCTTTACTTGAGTTTCTCATTCTGTACCATAAAAAAAATACAATTCTCTCTCTTTGAATCATTAGAATGTTCTTGCTTGATCACATATAATATATTTGGTCTTGACTGAAGTTCTGGTGTAGAGTCAGAGTTTTTTCCCAAATTTTATAGTATTTGGGTAGTGGTGAAAGAAATTGGTCTTAACATGGTATTTAAAGATACCTGTAAGACTCTCGAAAGATGAACAGCTAACTTTCTAAATAAAATACTGTGGTCTTGAGGGAGACCTGGAGTTCTTATGTGGCTAGGGATATGAAATTCTCATGAAAAGAAAATCAAACAAATTTTCTTCATTCTTTTTTTTTGAGGAGAAAATTTGAGGAGTAGCTGAAATATATGTAGTAGTAACTTTTTTTTTGCTTTAATGATGAGGAATACACCAATTACTCCTACATGTGTGCAGAAAATACAAAAATATACTTTAAAAAAAGAAAATGAGAAAGAGGACAGTGCTGTAAAGAGAGGTTTTCTACCCATAAAAGTAATTTTCCATGACAGTTCCTCTATGAAATAGAGTGGGGGGAAAATAAACTGGAGAGCATTGCCATATTGTCTTCTAAAGTAAAGGAAGTGTTAACCACACACATCTGAAACAGTTTGTATCTTGAGCTCTAATACAAAACCCTCATATTTCTAAATGAAAAGCTTGAAAATGTACAAGACATCCCCATACATGCATTCACAGTAATGTAATACATGCAGTGAAGTATTATATGCTAACAATAAATTTGGCCCAAAATATATTGGAATTATAGTTGCCATAACACTGGAAAGTTTAGTTAGAGAATAAATGCAATGGAAATACCTAATAATTTCACTGGGAGTACTGTTCATTGTTGAATGTGGTTTGAACCACTGAAATGAAACAGTAAATACAGCAATAAAGTAAATCAGTAATAACATCTTTTTAGACATTATTCCATCCTGTTCTCTATTTTTTATTCTAAAAGAAACAATTTCCTGTAATTTTTCTTGGTTTTTTCTCAGGGGTCTAATTTTTCCATCCCAAGCCTTCCAAAAGGATTGAAGGAAGGACTAAGGAGGATGTCTTTCGGAAAGTCTTCAAACTCCTTTCTATGCCCATAAATCATGGAAGAAAATTTGTTAAGAAATCTAGTGACATAGACAGTTTTCACAGCAGGAGTCATATCTCTTCCAGCCAGGCTTGGATTGAAAGAAAATAGGCGGGAAAGAAAAAAAAGAGGAAGAAGGCATAGCACTGGCTCCAGATCTTCTACGAACTGCACTTGCCATGGTTGTCCCTCTATCAGGAGACTGGAAATGAGGCAAATGTAAACTTCAGATATGGATCTGGATCTTTCCTGTCTCTTTGGTATTCATGTCAATGTTTGCTTGTAGTTGCATTACACAGACATGAATCTGCTGTAAAATAGAGATCTCAAATGGAAAATTCCCAAACTCCATGGTGACGTCCTTCTGCATTTGGCTTCCAACTGCAACCTGAATCCACATTTGACCTTTAAAAGAATTTAGGATAGTCTTTTCTTTAATTTTTTTTCTGTCTTTCGTGGGTGTGTCACACCCCATTACAACCCCAGCTGCAACCAGAGCACTTCATATGATTGGTTTTTACACAGCGAGATGCATCTTTCATGAAACCATGATGGACATAACTTCATAACAACAAGGGGAAGGCTGGCTTCTTTCTCAAGTACTCCTCAAATAATCCCCAATCATAGTACAACATAAAGATTTTTTCTATGTCATTAGCTGTATTAATCCCAAGACCATTAACAAAGTCCAAAAAAAGCCTTTAAGAAAGAATTTTCACAAAAATTATGGCTTCCAAAAATGGCAGAGATACACTGAAGACCTTAGTAAAAAGTAACAAGTATTTGACATCCATAAATCCTCTGAAGTTTCTCGTCACCATTATTATTATTATTAGCTCAGTGAAGTCAGTACACCAAAGCAGTGATAAATTTTAATGATAGTTTCCCATAAAGTGTTTTAAGACTGTATATCACCAGTGATGGATAAAGTTCTAGAGGTTTGGACATGAGGTTGTTCGTACAAGCAACTTGTAGTTCATATCTCTATCTGTTTTTTCCTGAGATTGGAACCAGACTAAAGAGGAAACTTATCTCCCTGGGGAGACTGAGAGGTGTCTGTGCTTTCAGAATAGAGCAGCTTGGTTAAAAAATGACACTGATATCTGAATAATCTCTGGGACTGATTTCTGCAAAATTAAAAGCAGCATTCATTTTCCATATTTTCATTTTAGAGCAATTCTGTGCCAAACCTGCCTTAGTCGCTTAAGCTGAGCAATGTTTTGATGGCATATGAGAACCATCATGAAACATAAGTTCTTTCCACTTTATTCATCCTCTCTCAGTTCTCCAAGTCCTTCTCTGCATCCAGTTGCCTTGAAAACAATCCCTGTCCTCAGCAGCATCTTTCAACTCCAGCACTACCTGTCTTGCCGTCATGGGTGTCTATTGCCTTTTCATTTTTGCCTCTTCTCAGTGACCTCCCTGCCATATGATGCTGAGTTCTACCCAAAACTCTGGGGAGTTGGACTTAATTTTAGACAGAGGCCAGAGTGGTTAGTTTTAAATTCAGATCGAAATCTGAAGTTGTCTGTGTCTTTGGCCTTTTTTGTTACAGCTTTCCAGCTTTGGCACTCCCATGCTTATATCATACAAACATTCCCCAGTGTGTGGGAGTGCTGTTGTTTGGGTCAGAGAACTGGAATTCCGGAGTCAGGAACTCATATTCTCCTAAATTACTCCCTTCATGGCCTTTACGACTAGCTGTTAACTTGTTTATTTCAATTACACTGACATAGGGTGTTTCTCTTTTTTAATGCCAACTTGACACACAGTTGACATAATTTTTGGAAGCTCTGTTTATCTAATTTAGAAAGCGATATCACTTTGAAGCTATGAAAATTGGCACCGTCTCTTAGTTTGGCCTCTGTGAAACTGAAGCATATTAATTCAAGAGAATTCACAGAATGGGGTTTGCTTGCTTTTTCTTGCAGCCCCAGCTGCCTTCCCAACCTTCTTATCTTCCTGACATCCAGATGCTCTATTCTTCCAACCACCAGGAGGGTTGTCAAAGGTCACAGCCTGCGGATCACTGAACTAGATTAGCTTTGCAAATTACTATAGCCCTAAACCCTCCCATCCCAGATAACAGCAAAATGGCCCTAACTTAGTTAATGATTTTTTTTAACAGATTATTACTATCTGCAAAAGTGCAGTTATCACTTCTTTTAGTGCACTTACCGCGTCCTCCAAATTTTGCAAAGCACTGCATGGTATTTTACAGTAGCTCAGGAGCAAGCCTGAGTTCTCCAGTCATTTTACTTAAGCAAAGATCTTCATCACAATTATTTTCCTTGATTATAGGATGAACTATTGATTCAAACCATCACTGTAGAAATACTAACATTCTCTCAGACAGTGCTGGAATTTGGCTCTCAAAATGTACTGGAAAGGCAGTGATAAAATTTATATTCAAGGTAGTCTCTGTGCTCCACATTAAGCCAAGATTTTGAGTTTTCCTTTCAGAAGCTCCCAGAGGTGTTATTGCCAAATCTCACCATTAAACCAGGAAACATGATTTTGGGGTTTTAATTTTGTTTTTCTTATGGGTTTGCATTTTTTTTCCAGATCTAATTTACATTTTATTCTACATCTGCCTTCTTAAGAGATTGAAGTGTTCATATGCTGTACAAATTTAGGTTTCCACACCCACTCCTATTTTGTCAGTTTTGGGAGGCACATTATAACATATGAAATCAGTTTTTCAGAGCCAATAGTAACAGAGGCACATATTTCTGCAGATTAATAATTCTCTTTACTGTAGATCTTATGAATTCTTCACCTCCCTTTTCCTTCTTCCCTCATTATTTTAAAGTCCACCCAATGATTTCAGTGATCAAGTCACATTTATACAATTATATGCTTCAAAGACATTTTTAAGGAGAAAATGAAACAAACAAAGAAAAGATGAATTGGCAACATGAACAATTTCCTCTTTATTTTAATAATTACCATAACCATTAAAAAACCCACAAAACTTTCTAATTTAAAGTGGAAAACATCTTTTCTAATTTGGTGGTATCCACCATCACTATTATCACCACCACAAAAAACAAGAGTAGGAACCAGAAGTGGTGCATGATCAGTCAGCTCCACAAGAGAGTGTTCTTTTGGGAGCACAGTTGGTTTGGCTTTCCTGTCCCTAACTTTAGCTTTCTGAATGTTATGTGTTTGCTCTGAATTAGTCACGTAGGATTTCTCAGCAGGCAACCTCTCATTTTGAATAGATGAGGGTAGATCACCCTCTGGAACTGGCTGTGTCTCCCCAAAGATCTCAGAGGGAATTACATGACTGGCTTAGAATCGATGTCTCCATGTTTCCCTAATGATGGAGCTGTATTATTATCATGTATGTAACACACGTCTATTTGTGCATAAATTGTGCTGTACATATACATACACATGTAAGTGCATATAAATAAATATGTATCTTTTTATATATTACAAACAAATTTCACACTCTAGATATATCAAAGTTGGGGTAATGAAATACAAACACACTGTTTAGGATGCTTTCCTGCAACCAAACTTTAAGTTTATCTAAAGTGCTGTGTCTCTTAAATTGAAAACAAACATGCATTTGTTTGTTCCTTGCAATTCAACCCAATCTGGCCCAGTCAAAATGATTTACTACCAAAGGTCACCATGCCCATGTAACAATACAAACATGCCCAGGTAGCAATTTAATTATAGCAGAAAAATGCTAAAGCAGTGCTGCGGCCAGGAAGAAGCAGCACATATCCTGTAAGCCAGCCCAGGAAGCAGGAATCAAAAATGTTCAAGCCAGTGATAGTATCTGAAACCTTACATACAATTACTGAAGAAGTTCACAGCTTTTATCAGCATTTTGCTTTGTGAACAAAAAAACCCCAACCTTGAGTCAAAACAATGAAGTGCTTCTCCCCCTTGTCCTTTAAAGGAATCTAAGCAGAGAAATCCATAAACTATTACAAAAATGCACAAATATTTTTAAAACTGCCCTGAATTCTCTTGAAGTTACTGATTCAAAAAAATGATGGAGAAAATGTTCAGATAAATGTATTAGTAATTTATTGTACCATGAAACAATACTCTTGTTGTGATATATTATATAGCAGCTATGGAGTGTGATCTGGTCTGTACATATGATTCCATATGGTGTGATTATTGACCTAGCCGTGTGAAATACGAATGGTGCAAAAAATTCTGAGCTGGTACAGCTAAGGCTTGGAGCCTAAGCCGAGCTGATAGGACAGAGTGGCATGTATTTTTTTCCTGGCACCTGAACAGAGATGGTAGCTCTTTTTACAGACTACCAGCCTCAGGAATTCCTCCTTCAAGCTGTTTTTATTTTGGTGTGTTTTCAAAGGATATATTTCTTCTTTGGTACCATAAGGATAAGAAAACAACAGTCTGAGGCTGCTATTATTACAGTTTCTAAACAACAAGCAAAATAACATATATGGGTGAAAAGGCTATTCCATTTTATTTTTCAAACACTTGGAAAGGCAGATAATGACCTTGCTTGGCTTTTGTTAGTGCAACAGCCATTTCATTGCAGCAAGCACTGTAATTCCACAGAGCTTGAATCTCCTCTTATGAATGAAACATAGTGATATGCAGAGTTGTATATGTATCACATGACCATACTCTTGTTTTATTTTCATTTTTATGGAGTTCTAATACTGCTTGGTGGTAGTAAATGAGTGTGCAGTTATCCCTACATTTTTCTGGTCCTGCTTTTTCAGCATTCCTGCAGGTTCTTCAGTGAGAGGCATAGTGAGCAAGGTGGGCAATGCACACCTTCTCATGGTAATGCCCGTCAGTGCTCAGCTGGACCAAAAATGGTCAATGTGGATGATGTACAACTCCTTCATTTTATCAGATTTTTAGTTCAATTACTACACTTTGTCTGTTTTCAGATAAAAAATACAGTACAAAAATGGCTGTGTTTTTTGCTCTTTTGTATTTCAACACTGAACAGGATATGGATCACAAAAGACTAATGTTATAAACAAAAAAATCAAAACAGTCATAACTATCTAGAAAAACAAGCAGGAATGTTCCTCTTACAGAGCTGGTCATCCACATTAGCTAATAAAACACTGTCAGAAACTGCTATGTCCCAGGGACAGCATCCTTTCTGAATCATTATTGCCATGTATTACTTCTAATTTCTTTAAAAGGTGGGGAGCTGGAATAGAAAAGAAAACCTGGCAGAAGCACAAGGATTTCTTAGATGAAGTCCACCCACTGAGACGTTTGTGGAAGCAGCTGTAGGCAGAAAAATTATTCAAGTGGGATCTGAAAATGATCCTCAGAAGGAGTGAAACAACACAAACAGTCAGCTCATTTCCACGTTTGCACTATATTTAAAAGAAAAGAAGAAACGCTGCACTATCACCAGACAGAAAGTGTGTTGAGAAACCCTCCATATTCCTCATCAATCTATTTTGGAAGACATTTTTGGTATTAGGAACACTGATAAAGTGATTAAAGAAGGCGCTTTCTTTTCTCATCGAAGTAATTTACCTGCTACTGTAGACAACCAAACCATATCATTACACTTCATGAATACAGTTATCAAAAAGTAGCTTCAAACTGTGGTTTTAGGCCCCAGTAGCTTCCTAGATGTCTGGCTGAGACTCTCGCTCCTTTCACTGCCAGACCTTTTTGGGTCCAAAGTGAATGTATTCACACGGTTTATATCCTTGTGTTGTAGTGCCCTTCAGAAGGAAGGTCCTTTTCCTCCTGGAGACATGCTTAAAGAAAGAAATGGTGCCTTCTCTAAGACTTTCCTTTGCAAGATAAAACTAGCAAAGTCCTTTTTAATTCTGTCATCCGATGGGGTTTCTGTTCTCTGACTATTGTCCTAGTCTGCTTTCTCCTATTCCCGAGTTCACCTTTTCGTGATGGATCTAATTGAGACTGCTCTAACTGTGCCCCATGTAATCAATAGCTCTTTAAACCACAAAACATACCATAAATCTGTGTTAATACTTAAAAAAAGATATCCAAAAATAGCCCAGGAGAAGCACAAGGACATGCAATATTCCTATTTGGTTGAAATTCAGATTGAAGGGTCACTAAACATTTAAACCTTATTCAACGACAAAGTAACTTGCTCATTTTTCAGCTAAAGGACATGACTGATCTCAGCATGCAGCTAAGCATATCAGTTTCTTAATGTTATTAAAGAGAAGAAAATTTGATAGGGTTGGGACTTGTGGGAGCGATTATTCCAGGCTGAGAAACTGCATATTAGCTTTAATAATACTGTGATAAATCCATAATAAAAGAAAAAAATTATTATTTGTATTTTTTGCACTCTGAAGTCCCTGAAGCCTTTAGACAAAGAAAGAAATCTATGTCCCTGCCCATCCTGTCCTCCACAGACACAGGAGGAGTCCAGGATCCCTGCCAGTCCTGTCCTCCTCTTCCTTTCTGGTTTTATAAAATGCTTTATGTACACAAATTTTTGCCTAACATTTTTTTATTGTGCTATGTATTTTTTTAATGTAAAAAATACCTACCCTGGAGTTGGAAGAGAAAGCTGCGAGACGGTTCAATATTTATCCCTATTCAAATGTGACTGTCTGTTCTGGAGGATGCCAGGTGCTTCAAACACTGCCAAACATATGGCAGGGCTCCCTGCCTTCAACGGGGAGCTGAGCTAATGGCCCCACATGCATTTCATTTAAAAATACGGACAACTATTCAATCAAAATGAATTTTGTCATCTTGGTCAGAACCGCATTCAGTCTGTGTTGAGAGACTTGAAAGGACGCTCCGCTGCCCATATTTTATAACAATGACTCATTCAGCTGCTATAATCCCAGTCAGATACAGTACAATGCTATTCCTTGCCTGTTTCTTTTCTTTCAGCTGTAACTTTTCCTCTGCTATGCACAAAACTCAGTGGTTGTCAAGAAGGTCTTGTTAGCACCTGCTTTAGGGGCTAACTACTTATATCCAAGGCTTTGCACTTTCATACTCTTTTCCCCCCTCTAACTCTGACCCTTTTTCTCTGAGTATGAAAACGTATCTCATCTTTACCTTGCAGCTACAGGACAGGAAAGCAGCTACGGTTACAGATCTGTATGATACAACTTTTTTCCTGATTTGTCTGATGAAAAATGTATAAGCAAGTAGAAAACATTATTATCCCAAAGCAATTCATATACAAAAGCATAACAACCCTACCAACCCCAGCAGAGCCAGCAGATAACTCAGCTGTAATATTTTTTGTTTAAAAGGGATTTACGTTCTATCGTGGTTTCCTAGACTGGTTCCAATGCTCATTAAAAGAATTGTTTTGAAAAAGGCCTTATGGAATCCTGCACCAAGAAAACAGTGAACCTCCTCCCTAAAAACCCAGAAAGAATAATAATTGGCAGAAATAATCATATAAATTAATCTATGGGGCTCGTTAAAAAGATATGCTCCATTTCAGGAATGAGACTAACTTAGATATTAAAGGTATGAAGCAATTTTAGAGGTAATGATCAAATTAAATGAAAATAATTTTTTGTAAAATAAAGAAATCATAATTAAATAATCAAACATCTAGTGCCAGGCTGCATTCATATCAGAATATGAAATTTCCCCTAATTCAACAGGAAGAAAAAAAAAAAGGGAGAAAAAAAATCATTTCATGTTGCCCACAAAGAAATTAACTTATATATTAAAAAAATGTTACCTCCCTCTATTGCTCCCTCTCCTCCAGCCCGTGCTGGGTGGGTGAGCTCCAGACTTTCCATGATGGGCTCTGAGTGGGATCACCCCCCTGTGCACTGGGGACCCACCTCTCCCCACCCAGCAAAAACCATCACTTTGCTGGTCACATTCCCCCTAACCCTTGGCCTCCGTGGGTCTGAACACGCTGTGACAGCCACCCTCACCACAGCCAGCCCAAACCCATAGAGCAAAGCTATGGGGAGGCTCTGGCTCGGGGTCACAGAGGTGCCCAGAAGCTGGGTCTTGATTTCTTTAAGTGGCTCTGCATTTGGTTCTTCTTGCGGTGGAGGAGGCTGAAGGAGGAGCTAAGGGTAGATTATTCCAGCTAAATAATCAGCAGACTGAAGTAAGTGGCTAGACCACAGGTATTTGGAGACTGTAAACTTGGTGTGTGCACTGACTGACTAAAATAGCTTCTCAACAGCTGTAAGTTATTATATAGACACTGGGCTCTTACATCCTTTATTAACAGCAACTGAAAAAACTGCTTAAATTTGGTTTTGTCTTATGCACAGCATTATGAAAAAAATAATGAAAAAATATTCCTCTATAGATTGTTACAGCATTTCTAAAGACATGACATTATAAAAATGCAAGCTAATGAAACTGGGCTAGAGGTTGTTAAAAGTCCTTTTATTTTTTTTCAACTCTATGAACTATTTTAGGGAGGCCCAAAAGCAGGAAATATTTGTATCTACCTACATATGCATAGTTCTTGCAATCAAAGTGAAGCATTTGAATTATCATTATCATGCTTATGGCCAGTGAATGTGATTATTTCTCAACTTGTGTTTTCAGGGAAGATATCCTCCTGATTAGGGACCGAAGGTCACTTGTGGAAAGGTCAGCAAACATCTTGTTCTGATTCAAAGACGGGGAGAGACAAGCTCCTGAGCATCACATCCGACTGTGTTCATTGTGTGCGTGAATGGGAACAGCTGGACATTGTTAAACAATCATCCTCATGGGCACAGGCTACGTCTTAGCAGCTAAGCAGCCTCTAAGGTCCTCCAGTGCAAATATGTCTACATTTATAGAAGCAGGTCACTAAATAAAACAGGTGACAGTCTTTTTTCATGCAATTAAACCAGCCAGGTATGTGCTCCCACTTGGGAACATAACATGTTTTAAAAAAAAATGATGAAGGGAAGAAAATTCTGTTAAAGTCGTGGAAGTTGTACAGTCTGTTCTGTATAACGAGTGAAAGAAAGAATTTCTTCTGGTTAAGATTATAACAAATAAAATGCAAAGCAGACTCATAGGTTATGGGAACATATTTTCAAACTGATGAGCAGAGATAAGTTGAACTTCTGACTAGTGAAGAGATGCAAAAATCCTCATCAGTTGTAAAATGGAGTCGTATAGCTTTTTGAATGGGACTGAGTGGTAGGCTAAGGAGGAGATCCTGGTGTCAGAAGTCTAAACTTGTGATGAGTCCTTTTGTCCTTTGTCTTCAAAAGAAGAAGGCATTTGTTCATTTTGTTCATTTGCACCCCAGCTACGTAATCTCATGCGTCACATTTTTCTTGGCCTTTATAAAGACCTTTTATTTCCTTTCTTCCCACCAACTTCACTGCTGTGGTTTTTTTGGCTCCCATCTTAAGTATCAGAGATAGATCTCAACCAGAGACAGGATAGGATACATTGGTGATTCTACTGAAATTTAAACATCTTGAGTGCCTTTGAGATATACCCAGAAGGTTATACCTGACACCTGACAGATCTGGGGAGGCAAAGGAATTTTCCTCAAAATCAGATTAGTGGGGGTGATTGAGTGTTATCTATCCTTATCTGTAGGATAATGTGGTAGAATTTTTAGGATCATCTGACGAATAATTAACATCATAACTGCTAATGAGAACTGAAATCAGCAGTGAAACCCTCGATCCCCTCAGCTGTCTCTGCGATGTGTAACAGTGTGTTGGGACCTTTTGCTATAGATCTGCAAGTTGTCATAGGGAGCTGGCAAGATTTTTGTGGCTTCTTTGTGGCTGAACATCTATTAAATGGTCAAATGCAGTAACAAGTAGCTGGGTTTAGTGATCTAAACAGTCCTTTTCAGTTCACATTCACACAGTAACTTTACTATTTGCAGAGACTAGGCAGCTATGCAAAAGAGAGAAAGATAAGTGATGTCCCACAGTAAGGGCATTATGAAGTGGCAGATTTTCAGTATTGGTTTCCAGATGAATGGCCTGGTGGTCTTCACTGGAATCTGAGGTCATGAGTGTGTGTGTAACACGACTAGGACAGACCTGCTGAATTACCAATAACAATCTGTTCTCTTGATTTGATGCTGTAAAATTCCCATGTATTTGTTTCACAAAAGCTTCTATTTCAGTATGTCTTAAATATCTTATTATAAGAATTATTCTTCTATTACCATTTAATCCAGTGTGTTATGAATATGACATTCAGCCTATGGCTGAAAATTCCAGCTGGATTAAGAGTATAAAGTTTTATGACTGTGTGTGGCAAGCCACTAGGGTCAGCAAAAAAAGGAGCCTGAATTTTCTGTGCCGATCAGTAAAGCTGCTGATGAATTGTTATTCTTCCCCTTGGTGGGTGTCCCAAGAGACCAGATGATCTGAATTATCTTCTCATCACTAGTGGACCTATCTCTCAGGGGAAAGGTCAAAAATAAGACAGGGCAAGGAGTACAGGCAAGGAGTTGAGCATGCTTTGAAGTCTTCAGTCCAGTGTGGCAACACAAAATGCAGGCGTGAGGGGCTGGTTGAAGGGCTATCCTGATTCCCACTCCAGAGAATTCCTCATGTAAATCTTCTCCCCATGGGAAAACATTTTGTTAAGTGGTCAAGATGAAACAGCTTAAGGATGGTGCTTGGCAGCAGGCAATGGCTTCTTTGGAAATCAGGGAGGAGAAGGCAGACAGACAAGTAACAAGGCAACCACTGGCCACTGCTGCCTTCCATTCAAACATCTTCTGCCATCGAGGTCATGACACAGCAGGGTACTCAAAGCTTATCTGTGATAAGCCAGGAAAAAACAAGAGTGAGAAAGCCGGGGAAGGAGTATCTTACCCAGGTGGTAGAGAGCAGATTCACAACACTAACATTTGCTAGCGATAGCTCTGGCTTCAAAGTCCCCTGATATGGTGCAGGACTTCGTTTCACTGTGTAAACTCCAAACAAAGAAACAGCTGCTTTCCCAAAGTTTTCCTGAGTAGTAATTTAATCTGAGTAATTTCCTCCAAGCAATTTAAACTTTAATCTCAATAAATCAGACTGGTAAAATAAGAATAATACAGAAGGTACAGAACTAATTTCATTTCTTTATCTTGAAATAGTGCCAGAGGATCTGTTTAGGACTTTGGGCATCTTACAATCAGGTGTGGATGAGAGCTGTGTCACAAAACTAGGACTTGGATCAGTTTGTCTTGATTTTGCTCTCTATACATGTTATTATATTAGTTGTCCATGGAATGTATTAAACACTGTTTAAATAGTTAAAGTACTCTAGAACTGTGAGTTAGAAAAATGACAGTTTGTGATGAGGATTGAAAAATATCAGATCAGGAAATGTAACGCTTCCTCTAAACACTCAAATAGATTTCTTTTTCTGAAAAGCTGCCAGTGAAGCCATCCTAAGTAGTTTTAAAATGATATTGAGAAACACAATTGCAATGTATTAAAATGGATGTTAGACATGAAAGATCACTCAGCTCCAAAAAGTAAAACTTCTGTCCAGTTGTGATGAGTATTTTAGCTAAAATGCAGCAAAAGACACAGAAGTCCTGCTCTTTTTCTTCAACTGTTTTCTGGCAAAGACCAGGCAAAACATGAAACCTAGGCAAGAAATAAATGGGGACAGTAAAGAAGCAGTAGGAAAGGTAGGAAAGGGTGGATGTCATACATGAAGAGTATGCTGTTAATAAGCTGCAGTCCCCCCAGAAATGTGGATGATGTGGTTCTTCTGACTCCATCATGTGCAATCAGCTGCAGAGCTCAGGCTGGAATGCAGGCTGCAGGCAGACATGAGTTCACATTTTGAACAGCAAGATAAACCCAACCACTCTAAGTTTGCTGTTTTCCTTTTCTTTCAACTTGCACTCTGCCTTTGTAAACATTTCTGTAAATGTGAATTACTTTTCTTTTCTGAGCGAGTCTATGCAACTGTTTTACTTCTGAGCAGGATAGTGCTTGTGCAACCATGATCATCCCTGCTAACAAAAGTAGAGAGGAAGAGGGGAGGAAGAACATGATTTGCATTAGAGTAGCTCCTCAAGGCCTCTATGAGGTGGGCATCCCACTGTGCTCAGCTCAGGATGGGAGACAGATGGGTCTTCAATCTTCTGCTGCCTAGAGCACTCAGGATGTGCCAGCAGAAATGGACAAAGATGGGTAGCACTGGTGGTTAGGAAGGTGAAGATGGTTTAATAGTCTCACCGGATAACTGGAGATTAATATTGCTTCACAGTCATAGTTTAGAAATAACCTGCACAATTTTTTTTAAATAACAGATGGACCAAGGCTGAGGCCTCCCACTGGAGTCTCTTTTCTCACCTGGCAGGTCAATGGCACAACTGGGTATAAAACCCAGAGGTACCGTTCAGTCTTTTTCTGGTGAATAAAAAGTCTTGCCAGGCAGGAGGCACAGGGACATACACCAGCCCCAGAGTATTGCCTGAGACTCTCCAGCACTGGAACTGTGAAGAAACCTGATGCTGGGACACTGTGTGGGCACAGGAGTGCAGAGTTGCTGAGGGCAATCCATCAAGGATACAATAAATCATACTGACCTGAAGCTGCCTGGAGGTGCCTACAAACCCAGAGAAGGAAAGGGTATTTAAGCCACTTCACCCTACCCTGACTTCTGGGCTGAGTCTAAGGTAGCGCGATTCAAATATTTCCTAGGGTGTGTGTGTGTGTGTGTCAGTCCTGAACATCTGACTTCTGGTACCATTTTCTTCTCAAACAGCTCTTCCCAGCTGGGGAAGTAGGTATTAAGCTGGAATATGCCAGCCCTGGGCTGCTGAGGATGCCAAGGGCCAGGCAGTGTCCAAACACTAACCTTCACCTTGTCCAAGAGGCTCCCTGAAGCCATCTCATCTCACACTGAAAACTCCCCACTCAGAGCACTTGCAACTGGGGATTTATTTACAGAATAGCTTTCACTAAATTTTGATAAAAATTCAATGTTGGCAGGAACCATTTTTCTCACTACCAAGACTTCCTTTTCTATTTCATAAAGTATGTCAGTGGCACACAGTTAATTACAGCAGGCACTTTAAGGCTAGGGATGAAGTGAGGAACACAGAAGTAGCCGTGGGAATTCAGGGGAGCAATATTAATTGGATTATCCGAACTGTAACCACAGAAGGGACAAGGAGAGGTCCAGCTCCCAGCTCCAAAGCCAGGCTGCTGATGCTAACCCCATTGTGGCAGATGTTTGTCTGAGCAGTCCTTAGGAGGCTTGGTTACAGAGATCCCGCAGTCTGCTTCTGCAACCTTGTTCCTGAGTTTATCTGTCTGATGGTGAGAAACAGGGACTTCAGAGCCTGGCACTGAACATACTCCAGAGTTTAACATCTTCCTTTTGAAAAACTGAAAATTATAAACAACTAAACAATCTCCTCTCTAATAAGATGTGTTTAAAGGAAGATGAGATTCACATCCTTTTAACTGTTCTTCAGGTTTTTTCCTTCTGTCAATCTCCTCTAATAAAGCTGGAGATGTGATATGAGCAGCAAACCAAAAGCAAACACTAAGCAGAGCCTCTGACCGGATGCTTTCTCTGACCAATGGTTTTAAACCTCTACTTTCCCAGGAAGTGCAATTTTACCAAGCACCTTTTAAATCAAAGGAATATGAACCCCTCAGCAGTGAAGTGGTTGATTTGGCAGGGAGATAACAGTGGGAATGTAATTTCTATCAGTAAGGCTGATTCAACCTTTTCTATTCATGAAGACTTTGATGGATTATGTGAGATCAAGTAAAGCAAATGTACACACCATTACATTAATGCAGTAAGATGTTCTTTGGCAGCTTATCCCTAAGTACATCCACAGGACTACTAGGGTGCTAGCAGTGTTGTCCCAGCCTACAAAAATCGTGATGACGGTAAAATAGAGACATCTGAAACTGTTGAAGAAGTGTTGCTTGAGTGGAGCACACCACTGTCCAAGGACATGGCTGCTTTATATTTACCCTAACACTTCTACTGAGAGGAAATTTGATAGTCAACATTTTGCTGAAAGACACTGCGTTTGCTGCTAAAGGAAAATGCATCTCCCTTCTAGAAAGGGATTCACTGATCTTGAATCAGATGCAGAGGCATAAGGAAAGTATAGACCTGATCGAGGGAGAGTTTGCTACTCCCAAGCAAAACAAAGTCAAACAAGAGAGGTTTCTGCCTTCTGCAGCCAGAAAAGAGCCTGCAGAAATTATAATAATGCATTGCTGTGACTCATTGCATCAATAACCATTTCCCATGATATCTGAGCTGCTTGCTGGATATATCTATTTTCTCTTGTCTTATCTTTAGCCCATGAGAAGTCTGGGAGTGAAGCCATCTTCTCTGTTTGAACAGGAGATATCAAGTTCTGAGTGGGCTAATTGCTACTTTAATATAAAATAACAGACAATAACAATAACCCTATAATGACTGAATATCGGGAATGGCAGGGCATACTGTTCCCTCTGGTAGCAACTGATGTTACAGCAAAACTGGGTAATCATCATCTACTTCTGAAAGGAGCAGAAAAAGCTGTGTCCTGTATTTATACCAGTTGGGGTGCTCTCCAGTTTATCTGTGAAGTCAGGCTTGCAGACTCTTGAAATACAATTTGGGAGATAACTGGATCAGTTCTTCCCAGCGGACGTAAAGTAATGAAGGCTCTGATGAGAGACAAAGGGAGAAGGATTTGTTTATTGAAGAACGTAAGTTCCAAATTAAACACAAGAAAATATAAAGCTCAAAGAAGGGCTTGAGGAAGGAAGGGGGTAGAAAAGCAGAGATAAAGGAGAACGAAGGGATATTGTAGAGGAAGCATAGCTGTGTGTTGGACTGCATGTTGTTGGGCATGGAAATGAGAGGAGATGTCGTCATTCTGCTTTCTGTGCACTGAATCTTTAAATGTAGATGAATGTCTTTCCTTGCTGTGGAGGCAGCTCCAAGGCAGCTGCTGTCTTGTGTTTCAGTGCAGATGCAGAATACTACCAGAGCAAGATGGTTTCCTCCTCTTTGCTGACCAGCAACTTCTTTTAAAATTATTTGATTTTCACATTCTGTTTGTTTTTTATTGTTTCAAAGTTCCCTTTCTACAAGAAATAAAAGCAACCTGGTCTGGAAGATAAAAGCAATATATTCTGTAAATAGGAAAATTCAGTCTTGTGGGAATTGCTGATAATATGGCAGTGCTGGGCACCTACCGCCAACCAGCTAAACCATCCACGCTGTCAGATGGTACCGGGGTTGTTTTCCCCCACCAGGAACACAGGATCACATGACATGTGGTGTCAGTGACATGTACACCCATGTTGCAGTACCTCCAGCTTTCTCCTGTCCCTATTTGGATTTTTTCCATCACTACACAACCTCAAAATCCTCCGAATTAAAACACGCCATTTGTAGTCAGTTCAGCACGTCATGCCCTGAAGTGCAGTCAGGATGACTCATGGTGCAGCTTTTCTTGTCCAGCGCTTGTATTGAGAGCCATAAATCAGTGAGGTCACAGTCTTAGCTTTTGCCTTGTGGCCCCCATAATATTTCCCCCTGCACATCATATGTCATAATGCATTGTACACATACATGCCCCATGTCTTTCTGCACTTTGCATAATTACATGCAAATAGGGTCACTGTACCATAGACCTTTTAGTAGCATTAAACCCCTTAAATATCACTTGCAGTAGGAGAGCCTAAGGTTTATCCTCATTCCTCTGTGAATTTATCCCATAGCTAAAACTCATGCATTTTTTTTCTAAATATGCAATAATAGCCAAAGTGCACACTTTTGTCTCTTAACTTTATATTGATGGAGACAGGACAAAACTCACAGGGCTAAATTCCAACCTGGGTTAACCTGTTCCATTCAGTACAGATGAATGTATAAATGTGGGCTCTAACTTTGACTAAAGCATGAGAAATAGGAACGATGTGCAAAAAATACCTGTGATTATGCACAAATTACACATATGAAAAATTATGGTAGTGCAAGTCTATCCATCAAGAAAATAGCCCACGGAAACTGTAGCTTGCAGCCCTCTTCTTCCACATCAGTGGCATGAACTGTTTTGTAAACATTGTCTGACCACTCACTACACTGACTACCTAAAGAAATTCTCTTCAGATTCATGCTCCCATTAAATGGCCTAAAATTTGTGAAGGTAAGGAATGTACTTGACTACTGAATTACTTTGGCATCAAGGGTCTCTCTGTAAAAAGGAATAATGCCTTTTACACAAGACAGAGAGCTTTCCAGGAAGCAGAGTCAATGCTGAGGACATAATTTGAACAACTCTGTGTGTTTGACAAGCTCCCTAATCCACTTCCATTATTTAAAAGAAAAAATGAAAAAATAAAATAAAGTATAGAGTCTCTAACTTTCCAGAGGTGTCCACCTACAGGAAGAGAAAGGAAAACTGGAAATAACATGTGAGTCTTGTTACCTTCTATCCCCTCAGAAAAATTCTATTGAAAGCATTCAGCTACAGCGGTGTGTACCACATAAGAGCTTGAATATAATTTAAAAGAGTATCTATTAGTGACTGGAATATAAAATAAAAGAAAATGTATGGCCTTTCAGCCTCTGGGTCAGCAGGTCGAGTCCAGCTCTTACAAGCAGTGATGGAGATCATTGTCATTTGAGGGCTTCATGGTCAATATGACACCGGCTTCTGAGCCATGAGCTGCAACATTAGAACCCTTGTTCATCACCAGGAGATGAAGACACGAGATTGCTTCTGCAATCCTTTGCTCATTTAAAGTCAAGTCACATTAATATTTGAGGATAATAATTACCCTGGTAAATGCATGTACATCTTGAATGCTGCACTACCTTCCATATTACGCGCATTACTGCTAAACAAGGGCACAGTAAAAATGCATATCGCTTAACAATTTCTTTTCATTGGATCAAACAGTCATGCAAGACACAAACTAGTGGAAAATCAGACCATGCCTGTAATAAAAATTCTCAATCAATTGAAAGAATACCGGTACATTTACTTTTAATAAAAAACTTGCCTGCCCTCTTTTAGCATTATCCAGAAAAATCTTCTCCAAAAGAACTAGAAGGGTACGGGCATATAATGCTCCCTTTTGAGAGGAACAATCTTAAAATACGTACTCGTTTTTGCTTGTTATTCTCTCCTACCCCAGGAATTTTATACCATGGAGTATTTTAACAAGGATTATGAATGTATGTGAGGAGGGAATTTTTTTTCACAAGTGAGAGACCAAGTGAACAAAGGCTATATACTGTTCTTTCTAAAATTAAACTGTCCTCAACTATCTGAAAACAGGAATACTATTGCAATACTGGGATGAATCAATCCATCTTCCCTCTGACAATGACCTTTTCTATAGTGTTTTATGCTGCAAAATTTTAGCAGCACTCACTTGATAGACACTTTTCCTTAGAACAGTTTTCTTGGCACTGATTTCCGTCCTCCTATCCTCATATTTTGAAATGTGTTTAGCAATTTATTCTTGAATCCATCTGTGTCAATGCTTAAATAGGGATTTTAATTGTGAGTAAAAAGCATTATGGTCACAGTCAACTTCAAATTTTCCCAGTACAACTACATTTTATCTGTATAGAGTCTGGTGTGAGGGGGGAAACTGAGGTAGATAATTTTTACTTAAAGAAAGCTTCATTTTGCAAATGACAGAATTCACATCATCTAAAATGAAGGCTTGAAAGCTGAAATATACAGGTTTGAAGACTGAACCCAAATCCTCTAGCAGAATCCATCAGGTACCTCAGCATACCCATCAGTTTTACACCAGCCAGTTTGGACATTTACAGGCCCCTAAACTACACTGCAGCAATAGTGATCAGAAAGAGCAAAGAGGAGTCAGAAGTCTGGCCCCGTGAGGAGGTTTGAAGATACGCTGCCTACTTTCTGCAGTAGACAAAGCATCAAAGTGCCTTGCAAGGAACTCTGCATCCTTTCAGCCACCCTGAAGGTGATATTATTAAGCTCCAGTGGGATAAATCCAATAAGAATCTGCTCAGAAACATGAGTAAGGGCTCCACAATTTTGCCCTATATTTTTGTTTCTGGAAGCCATTTTTTAAAATCTGTTTGTAGATGAGGAAATTAAATGCTAAATTTCACATCCTCCCCCACTCAAATTGCAAGGCTCATCTAATGCACATTTATGTAGAGTCTGATTCCCCTGCTAAGTGTTTTTATTCTCCACCCAATTTGGCAGCTAGTGAACAGTGCACAAAATAAATTTAATTGATTTGTACAGGTATTAAAACAGATTATCATCTACACAGTTTTGGAAAGCAGACACTGTGTGTTAGCCGACACTGTGTGTTAGCCAAATAGATGATGCAAACTATGACTTACAAAGGGTTTCAGAGAGCTGGGAATTAGCAGACAGTAGATCACATTAGACAGCAAAAGAATCTCACATTTATCCATCAAATGACAAAAAAGATCCAAACTTAATCATGAGATGATTTGTGTATCCAGGAATGATTGATTTAAAACATCAGTGTGGACATTAGGAATCAAATTTTCATACAAAGGCTTTAGATTCACCTATTTCTGCAAACCCCATGCATGATGAAATGCACCCATTTCCACTGCAGGCCAGAACTTTCCATCCAGGCACTGACTGCAAATAAACACCTCACCCAGAACACAGACCTGAGCATACACGTGCAGCACCAGCTAGATATCTCTGCTGAAAATCCATGGCTGCCCACCCTCTGGAGGAAAATTTTGACATACTGACTTATGGCTGACAAATATGCAATGCAAATATCACCAAATTGCTGCTTCCAGCATGCTATTAATGAAGGAGAACTCTAGGAGGGCACATCAGCAGTCATTCCCTCTCTTGGAAAGGTTGTTGTCTGGAATATTTCAGAATACTGTTACCTGCTTTGGTGCCCCCCTCTGCTGTGTCTGCTCATGATCTGGTGTGACATGGGGATGTCAGGATGCCTGTCAGCTTGTGCCACCACCGACCCACCTGCAGCAATGAGCAGTGGTGGATGCCCAGGGATGAGCACAAAACCATGACATGAATACAGCAATCTCAGTGCAGTATCCACAGTGACTGTCATTATTTTACAATAAAAGAAATTGTGGAATGAAAATGAAAAACCTTGCCTGAAGAAAACAGAAGCAAGCTGTGGAGTTTTAATGTAAAAAGACACTCTTTTGTGCATGTAAGGAGAGGTTGTTTTTCCAAGGACACAGGATGCTTTTACACAATCAGGGCTATAGAACTTGCAAAAGAAATTGTATAGCAGGTTCTTTAATCAAACATTTATGACAGCTGAATTAAAACATTAGTTAATGGAGTTAGGTCTGAAATTTGAATTTTTTTTCTCTTTGTTGTACAGGCCAGGAGACCGCTCTTTTCTTAATGCCTCCCCAATGTATGAAATCACTGTGGTGTCCTTTACACTGCTTCAGGAATTACGAAGGCTGGAAAAATAATTTTCTTGGGTAATAAACTTGTAGCTGGCCTGAATTTTTCCCCTTCTACACTAAAAACACAGTCAGACTGCTCTCCTTGTCCAGCAAGGACCAGTGCACAGCTCTGACCAAAACCCTGTTGTTTCAGCTGATTTTGAAAGATGTCTTAAGAATAAGGTAAACTCCAAGGAAACACTCTCCTCTCATTCTGATGTGATTGCACAGTTGCAGACATCGTAGCTTCTAGGCTTTGATCCAGAAAAATACATAAGTGTCTGACTTCAAGGGGGCTTTTCATACACTTAATGTTAGTTGCTTACACACTTTGTTGCATGGAAGTCTGAGCACAATGTGTTAGCAATAATTATTGTTCTCTGGAAACAGGCAAAAATCATTCAGGAAACACTGAGTTTAGTGTCCAAGTGTTGAATAATCTAAAAAGTTATGCTATTGTATAATAAAATCAGGAAGAAAAAAAAAGCAAACACTTCCTGGCAACACTCTGAAATACATTAATCAATTCTAGAAAGGTACCAGAATTTATTTCATAGTTATAGAATGGATTTTATAGCTACATAGAATTTTCCATCACTGAAAACCTCAAAGGACTTTATAAATCAGGACTGAATTTTATCTCCTGGTTATAGGATACATACAGCTGCTGTTTTCAAAACTCGAATCCAATTTCTTACAAGCATCTCTTTGGAACAAAAGTCAGTCACTGCTTTTGCAAAGTATCATCTGAAGTATCATATGCAGGTCCAGTGAGGTTGTCTCCCATCCTCTGAAAACATTCTGAAAACAATATCATACAAACTTCAGTGGTTCCAGTTTTAAAGGTGACCCCTTCTTATGTTACTATAATGTTTTTAGGCAACAGTTGTTTCCACAGTAGCCCCGCCTGTGTGGGCAGAGAAATTTGTACTTTTTTAACAGCTAAAGTGCAAGTGTAGCTTTGTCAGGACAATGTAATTACATCAAACACAGACCTGATCCAGCCTAATGATGATAAAACTACATGACTGAAACTCGCATTCCTTTCCTCCTGGGAAATCTAAAACCCACTGAGGTGTTGCTGCAGGTAAATAAGTCTTAGAAGCTTTTCTGTTTCATTGTTCACCCACCTATTTGCCATTACTGAAGAAGGATGGCATGACAGAGAATTTAAAGTATTTTTTGGACACTGGGCAACAGAGTTGCCCATCTGACTTTATTTTTCTGAAGTTACTTGGCACTGTGGATCTCTAAATAAATATAAAGTCATTCACAATCAAACAGGCAAGAAAGAAATGACAAGTGTTTTGACAGTGCTCAAAATACTTTGAGGTATTTTTAGCATATTTCTGAGTCGTATTAGCTTAACCTGTAATAGAATATAAATGAGCCCATATGGCAGAGATGTAATTATGTTCCATGTGAGAAATCCCTGTGGTAGGTTTGGGGGAAAAAACTCACTACATGTGCCTTCTGGAGGGCACGATTTACACATGATTACCTACTCATTTGCATTGAGAAGAATATGAAGTAACACAATGCTAACAACACGGTAATGAAAAGGGCAAGCAAAGACTCCAGATCCCTGGGGGTGCTGATCCCTCTGACTGACATCCAGTTAGGAGCAGGGAATTCGTCCCTTCAGGGAGTACATTTTATGAAGCGATCTTTGATTATGTGGGCACAGTAATCACGAGTCTTAATTATTATTACTGTGAGAGAATGGGCTACAAATCTCCAGGGAATGTCTCTGTCACAGATACTTTGCCGGCGAATGCTGAAAATTAGTGTTTTCCCAAGGATCATTTTCATTCCAACCTGATATTTAGCTGAAGTTTCTTTGACTACTAGTCATGAAACATTAAATATAGATTAGAGGCAGAGAGATGTTGAAAGTTAAAATTCACCAGAGGTGCACACCCGTGCACTTGAGAGACAGCCCCAAATGTTGTCCAGATGTTGTAGCAACAAGGCTGAGGGTTCCCAAGCTGTAGCACAGCCACAACAGAGGAGAAAGTGGATGTTTAGCATTCCACTGGCCTTCTGTTTAGTTTACTTGTAGTGTATTAATTTAGCAGAAAGTCCTAACAGCCTGTTAGCAGTAGATGTTACCAACTGTACACTATCATGAAAGAAAGAAGAAATTCTTTTATAGCAATAAAGGGAGCAATTCAAAGCATGTAATTGATTTTCCACTTTTTTAAACTGTGATAAGACTAAGCTTTAGCAGCAGAAACATATGTTTGCAGTTTTGTCAGTGTTCTTCAATGAATTTGAAAAAAAATAGGAACCTATAACTTACTGGTTAGATCTTTAACATGCACTGGGTGTTTTGGTGGCTATTGAAGCATTTGCCAAGAGCATGTCATCTTCTAAACAGACTCAGAGGTAGTAGGGATTGCTTTTTGCCACAGAACATGTTTTTGTGATTATCTAAAATCATTCTTTTCCATTAGGAACACCACAGAAGAACATCAAGGCTTTTTTAACTAGTTATCGTCATGTTTGTGTGCTGTCCTTCCTTACATCCTTTTCAATCCGGAGGGGCAGAGCAGCAGCAGCGCAGGGCTCATTTCTGCTCATCCCTGCAGCATTCCCAACTAACTACTGCACACTGTGGCTCCTGACAGCCAGGCTGCTGCCCCCAGTCTTCACACCAGTAATTAGGGTGCTCTTTGGGCCTCCCCATGAACATCCCTGATGATGCCCAACAGAGGAACTCAGAGCAGAACCATCCAAACAAGTCTTCAGAAAGGTTTTTGGGTTCTCCTGACATCACAGAGAAGACAGCACAGGCTGGAAGAATCAACCTAAACGAGTTCACCTATTAAGGCTTGGAAAACAAGTCACCTACCTCTCCTCAGAAACGTCTCCATTTCAAACTTCTTCCCATCTTGCATTATGAGAAACCTCAGGTGCTTAGCAGTTTCTTTGTGAAAAGAGAGGACACATCCTCAGAATAACCTATTTATCAGGATATACAAGGGAGATACAGAAAATTTGAGTCCTAGTCCTACTCTGTTGGCCTTAGAGCAGATATGTGGACCCAAAACTTAAGTCCACTTGGCATGGTAAGCCTGAACTGCAGACAGATTCCTGCTGCATTTCAGTGAATATTTGTGGAGAGCGATACAGGCTGAGATGGTGACACTCATCGGCACCCACCGGAGAACAGCAAAGTTCCCAGTAACTGAGGTAGTTGTGGTGGAAAAAAGAACAGAGGTTCATGTCCCCACATGTCATTTGCCTCAATTCTTGTGTTGGAAGACTTGCCAAAGTGAGAAGGAAACAGCTTGGAGGGATGCCTGCCCACAGCCAGGAGGGAAGAGGGTGTTTGCAGCATGGGGGTAAGGAAACCATCTTCTGGCATGGTGAGGAGTTGGCAAGGCTGACTGGGAATCAAACAGGGCAACAGTAGGGCAGAGGGGAAAAAGCCCTCAAAGACTAGAAGCAAGCTCATTCATGTTTGTTCCCTCAGGACAGCACAGAGCATCCCCAACAGAGGATGACTTCATAGCTTTGAAACTAGGCAAGCAAGCTTCAGAGAATAGGAAATGGGGATGCAAGACCCTTTAAACTGAAGTCTAAAGGTTTGAATTTGGGAGACAATGGGAGTAACTATCTGAGTTTGTCACCATCTCATTACCACTGGATTTCAGGTAGCAGCAGATGATGATGTTGTATGGCTTTTTCATGGGCAAACATGGGCAGCAGAGATCAGCATCTGAACTGAGGCAGATGCTGTGGTTATGGCCTGGAGAGGGAGGAAAGGGGACAGTAGAGGCAAAGAGTCTCCCTGGGCCTCCACAGGAGGGGTGGTTCTTCTGGAGCAGGGGCACCCACTGCTGTACACCACTGTGGGTGATGCATTTGGAGTGCCATGCCCTTCTACCACAAAGAGGGTTTTTAGGACACCTGAAGTGTGTTGGATGGCTGAGCGACATGCTTGCTGCTCCCCCTGCCAAAGGAACCAGTGTATTTGTACAGCCACAAGGCTTTTCTTCTAAAAGCAATAAAAGCATAAGGGCAAAATACGGATGAACTCATTCTCCTATTTCATATGACAGCATGGAAGAAACAGAAAACCAAACAAAAACCCAGTGGTTGCTCTGTCCCATCCCTCCTCCTTATGTGTCTTCTCCTTTTCAAGAGCTGTGCACAGAGAAAAGAAGAAGGAACATGGTTACCTTCCTGGGGGCTTCATGGAGCTGTATGAAGTGACCTCCACAGGCACTGCTGTTTACATGGGTACATTATCAGTGGCTGCACACACCAGCTCCACTCCAGATTTTTGCAAATATTTGTGCAAGGTGCAAATAGAAATACCATGGGCCATGCAAGGTTCCCATTATGGACATGATGGGAGTTGAGGGTACTCAGCTACAAATATAACCAAACCCTTCTCAGCTATTTCTGGTTTCTACTCTCAGTTTGCACTTAAGAACTCCAAATAAACAGAGCTCTCAAGCAACAAATGGCTCAACAGACAGCAGCTTTATTTTGACTGCTTCCTAGCCTACTTTTTTTGTTTTGTTTTTTTGTAGTTTGGAATAGAATTTTTTAAAAAGAGAAAGAAAAAAGGGAAAAGGTACAGGAACCATGTGTGCTTCCCTGCAAATGCTGCTCATGTAATTCTCTTTGAAGTGTGCAGCAAAACTCCTTTGTAGGTTAATGAGAACAGGATCAGGCCCTCCACAGTGAACTTGTGCTGAGAGCAGATAAGATCTTGAATCATTCAAAGCCAAGCATGTTATTTGTGCAACATGGGCAGGCTGAGTCAATCTCTGAATATTTTTAATGGGTGTCAACGTGAAGTGTTAATTCCACAAGTTATGCTGTTGTGCAGTTTGCCTGTGCCTGCTCTCCAGGCTGCCTTCACAAATGGTACACATCCCCTTGCTGGCTGCCACAGAAAAGCTATTTCCAGAACTGCTGCAGGAAAACAACACTTCTGAGAAAGTATAATATGGGATTTTTACAAAGAAACGGAAAACCAAATGATAGTAGAAATACCTGTTAGATATTCAGATTGTTAGCACACATAGAAGTAAAAGAAGCCCCATTTCAAGCAGAGATTATTAGCTTTTTTTTAAAGGACCCTAAAATCAAAACAAGCATTTGGTAACTGATCATCTTTGAGAAACTTATCTCTTTTTTTACAAAACAGAGGATTGAGGTACTGAAGTCTCAGATGCTTAGATAATATCTGCCCCTGGATAGTACCTATATAACCTTAGTAAATAGAATCAGAAAAACACTGAAAACATTTTGAATTCTGATGAAACTAACCAAGCTCTATGAACAACTTTTGGATGAGAAATCTTTATTTTTGACTTTCCATTTTTCTGTTCCCAGGATCTCCATCCACTTCCTAACGCATCTTGAAGCCAAGATAAAATTACAGCCCTTATGAGGCCAACTGGAAACTCACAACTGCCTGTTGCCTTCAGCAGAGCTGGGATTTTACCATTACTGTAAAGATATCTTAAGAAACTGGGCCCAGCTGCCCACTTCTATGGAAATAGTCAGCTGGAAACATAGCAAAGCCTACCACACAATTTCCTTTCCATTTTCCCCTGCAGGGAGATTTTTAATCTTGGAGTGGAAAACAGGATCCAGGGAAACCTGTGAAAGCCTTGTGGTTGCCATCTAGAGAGAGCAAGCTCTGGCTGGGCTCCTCTCCTTGCCCTGCTCCCCATCCCATCATTGCCTCAGCCCCAGCTTTGCAGCCCACTCTGCTTGTCCCTCTTCCATGATGCAACAAAGAGTGTTTGTCTTGTTGGGATTCTGAAACACCCAGGCAAGCAGTTTCCCTGCCTCCATCTTCCGTGACTCTGGGGCATGTGCTGGAGGACCTGGCCCATGGTTTCTGCATGCTCTGGAAAACCATCCCACTCCCACATCTGAGCTATGGTGGTCTTCAGCTACCCTTGGCAAGAGAGGCACAAATCCTGCACTGCCACAGGTTCCCAGTCCATCATCTCAAACCTGGCCTGTGCAGACAATCATCTCCTACTGCCTTCCCCCTCTGCAGTTCCTCCTCCTCCTCCTGCCTCTCTGACCTTTCCTTGCCTGCACACCACAGCCAGCTGCCTATCCAGGCCCTGATTTCCATCTCTCTCCCCCATGTCCTCACACCTGGGGACAGCAGCCCCAACACAGCACCAAGGACTCCAGGCTTAGCAGTGCTCAGCACAGCACTCCCCATTTGCTGTCACATGTGGGCTGAGAGCTGGTATGCTTCAGCACTCCAGAACTGCAAATCTTTGTGTCAGGAAGCGGAGATTGTGCTCAGACATCAAGTTAAGTCATCCCAGTTGCAGCTCCTTACTGGAATTGGTCAGAATCCATTTTCTTACATCTGAGTACCATTTGCTTCTATTAATTTTGTTAACAGTGAAGTGCCCAATGCTACAAAATGCTAAACCTTTGAGCAGGTTGCAAAATTTCTTTCACTTCCCTCAGAATTAGAATAGCTATTTTCTTAATTAAGAAGTAAATAAACAAACTATTTGCAGTCTTTTAAGAGACAGCTTCATGCTAAGAAGAGACTAATTACCCTCTCCATTCACAGAAAATAAAAGTGAAGCTTTCACCATTATAGAAAAATAAGTACTGAGAAGTTAACAAGAGCCATAGCAAAATCTGATTTTATGATGAGCTGGTTTTCCTGCAATTTTTTCATTTATATAAATATTTTGTGAAACCCACCTTGAGGTTTTGTGTTGGCTTTTTTTATTATAATTTCCTCTTTAGATGCAGTAGTAGATGAGCAGGCTATAAATGAAACACTCTTTTCTCTGAAGGCAGTCATAATGGTGTGTTGCAGCCTTTTCTTCTTAATTTCACATAGAGTGAATTTACCACAATGCTCAGTAATATTTTAATTTGAACAACTGAAAAATTCTTACCTGCCCACTCTGTACTGTTAGTACTAACTCAAGATCAGCTCTTTTAGGATAGTATTTGTGCTTCTATTTAACAATGAAATGTCATGAATAAAGAAGCTGTCAAACACCTTGAGAGTAAGTCACTTCTCTGTCTGGACAACAGTGATTTTGTGATGAACGCGATGAACACTGCACAGTCAGTTCTCAACAAGAAATGGGGATCTGACCAAGTTATATTCTGACATTGGTTGGAGCAAGGAAACTTCCAGACGAGTTACCCGAGACTAACAGGCGAGAGAGCAGTAGAACAGGAGCCACAGTTGGTTGGCTGGGGATGTTGTAATGGCACATACTGCCCGTAACTTCCTCCATCAAATGCAGGGGTTAAGAGCAGCCAGGACAGTCTCCACCCTAGGTAGGTAGGGGAATGTGGAGGTTCCACTCTTGCAGGGCTCCCCTCCCCCCGGGAAGAGTGGACCCTGGGGTGGAAGCACGCCCTGGACACGGGGTTTCCCTCTGCTGATGCTGATGTACCCGGGTCCTGTTTCTCCTATTGGCCATTCTGAATGTCCCCCCACCCTGAGAACTCTCTACTTTAGGTTGGTTTTCCCATGAGTCTTCAGTCTTTGTGCCCACACTTGGAAGTCATGCGGGGCTGGAAATAAACATCTCTGAAACAACTATGCAAAGACCCCTTCCCTATTTTTTCCATGGGCACCACTGTCTTCGGGAAGGTTGCAGAGAACCTGACTGCAACAGGTGAAAACCAGAAGAGACAACACACTGCTTGGACAGCCAGGAAAATGAGCCAATTCAGCACAGCCTCAGCAGTGCTGTTGCTGGTAGGATATCCATGGAGTTTGCAGGAAAAGGCAAACACCATCTCTGAGTGAGAGTGACAGACCAGTGCCCAGTGGAGCTACGGGCATTGAACCAGGGGTGGGCAAGGTGCCAGGTGGGGGCTGGCATGCTCTTGAGTTGCTCAAATGGACTGCACAGTCCTGTGGCTGGCAGTCCTGCCCTTAACTGCTGTAGTGTTCTGAGCCTGGTAGTAGAGCTCAGACTCAGTAGATCCCAGTAAAAAAGCAATAGTAGTCAACTCAAACAAGACATCGTGACAAATCACAAAACATCACTGAGCCATACTTTTAGTCTCAGGTAAACACAGCCAGTGAGACTAGCACTGAGTCACAGGATGTCACACAGTTATATGAGATCTGAATTACACAAACAAGTAGGCAACAAAACACCACCAAGACATCCCACCTGTCCCACGGAACATTTTCATTTTTCTTGTGGTCTTCGTCATCAAACTATCCCATAAATATTTCAAAATTTGTGTTGCAGCAAGTAATTAATATTATATATACTAGAACTAGATATAGATATACTAGAACTAGACAAAAATACCCTTCTCTCTCACCCAAGGGGATCCTGGTGATACCACAAGGAGCACAAATTCCACCTACTGTGCTGCACTTTTGACACAGGGTAGCATTCCATGTTAGCCTAGGACAACACCTTATTAAATGCTGCAGAGCATTAATAATGTAATCCAAATGACAGCTAATTGCAAATAAAAGTCTATCACTTCAGCACGTCTGAAGAAGTAATTTCTAAGACAACCCATCAAAAATACTTTACATGGTGGCTGACAGAAGCCTCCCAATGCAGCATGTTTACATCAGTTTAATGGATAATGTGAAGTTTTCACCTTAGTCAAGCTCAATCATGCCCAATACTTTTCACACATTGCAACAAAGCCTTAGGATACAGGTAAAAGGCAAGGTTTGTGGGGGTCTCACTTCATAAGAGGTCAGTAGCTGAATGTGGGTGTGGGTCTTCACTAAGCACTGTCTGAGTAGAAAACTAGAGTTTATTTACTCAACCTCGAGATAAGCAACTTGATGCTTCTGATTTGAATGCAAACAAGGGCAAGACCTCATGCCTGGAAGACTCTCTGATGTGGTTACACTGGAAGTTTAGAATAAACACAAGTTGGGATCTGAAACACAGTTGTCATGGCCTACAAATTCAGCATGTTTTAAAGTATTTAAATTTTTAAAAACCAGTGTCTACAACTGAACTTTCAAAGTGGTATTGCTTTTATCTGGAAGATGACACTTGCAATTACATATTGTTTTTAAGGTCTATTTTGCTAATCCACTGAAATCTCTCCCATATGACAGAAATTACATTTGCTTCTTCATTTAGTGACCTCAAATGACAAAAGGTGCAGAATGAATTTAAGTTGGCATGTAAATGCAATTATGCCTTTTCTTTTTTTCTGCAGGGCTTATCTAGTCTGCTTTAACACCATCACTGGGTGGTGATGGTGTTTAACACTATTCACAAATGAATATGGGGCTCATAATGCTTGCAATGTGTCCAGGACCTAATCCTCACATGCTTAGTTTGTCCTTAAGAAGCTATTTCACATCTTAAAATGCTTGTAGACTTCTAAAAACTAAACTGTGAAAACCAAGGCCTCAGCTGTAACACAAGTCTTGCTTCCTAAACCTGCTAACCCATTTTTAAATTATGGTTCGGCTATTTCAAAATTGATTAGGAGCTTCAGAACAATCCATTTCTCTTTTATGCTGTAAACACAGAAACAGAAAAGGGGTCAGTCCAAAGCAAGAGAAACAAAGTTCTCCTTCTCCAAATGAGCATGAATTATTGCCTAAGCCTTACAGCTCAACTGATGAACAAGAGGCAAGAGATTTACAAATATGAAAAACTCTCATAGCTATGGACACAAGACCAACCCTCTCTTCTAATGGGATCAAGCAGATTACAGACTTGCATTTGTGAATCACCATTTGAATTCAGAATCCATATGATCCATTGACTCCAAGTTTGCACAACGTGCAGAGCAATGATGCTCTGGGTCTAGCAATGCAAACAGCAACCAATAAAATCTAGAATTAAAAGGAGGGTGAAGCTGATATTCAGAACTGATTTTGCACAGTTTTGCCAGTCGTGTAGTGCTGACATTGGAAACATCTATCAAATAAAACGCAATTCCAGTGCCTGAGCACTAGAGGGTAAATTCATGATAAAAACAGAGCTGTGCCTCAGTTTCCTTATTTTTATAGGTAAGCATTTAAATGCTTGACTAAATACCTCTCATCTGTCTTGAGTTTTGCTAGCTGATGCTCTTTCCAAGAACATGCAGCACTGGGGTGGAAGAGTTATGTCACACAAATGCAAACTTCTTCCAAGAGTACTCTCAATAATTTTAAAGTATGTCACACCAAACCCGTGATTACTTTCTCTGGTCAGCTTCAGGGTGCACAACTTTTCAAAAGTATCAGCCTGGAAGTTGTCTCTTGTGACTGGCATTGGCAAAAGACTGATGAGATACTAGCCCATAGCCTATTTTGAAAAATACTCATCCTGTAAATAAACAGCAGTCTCTTCTCATACCTAATTATCATCCCTTTGAACAATGATTTTTTTAAAAAACTGCAAAGGGATGGCAGCAGAAGGGTGGGCATCATCCAGAGGGCAGAATTGAGCCCCACTAGATTTCAGTCTTGCCCCTCTATTGAAAAAAACCAAAACCAAACACAAATACACACAAATATGTGCATATACCAGAAATTTTGGGCATTACTATATGAACAAACCAGAAATCCTTCTCCTTCCCAATAGGATTTGTTATGGAAACAGCATATAATTTCATTCCAATACCACAAATTTGCCACTACATTAAAGAGCATTACTGTTACCGAAGGATGAACAGTAAATCAACATCCCCAGCTCTTCAGGCTACAGCCTTCTTCAGGGGAATGGTGATTCTGAGTGTCCCTTCATTTTAGGGTATAAATATATCCCATGACAGAAAGTAAAGCTGTCGAGTATGGAATGCCTTAACAAGAACTTTAGCCGGACAAACTTTGTTATACCAGTTTCGTTCTTATATAAACAGTGTCAGGGACAAGAGAAGTGGGCAAAACTGCTTCTTTGTATTCTGATTCTTTCTACTTACTGTATAGTGATACTTTCTCTGGTAACCATGGCACAAATAATTACCCAGACTATGTTGTAAAAAGCCCCATCTAAACCTCCTAGAGCAACGGACAGATTTCTTTTTAACAGTAAACCACTACTGATGCCCCATGTAAAAGACATCTTTGTATCATATTAATAACGCATCTGAAATACCATTATGTGTTGAGAAATAAAATATAAAAAGGTGGATGAGCCACACATCACCACAGCATTCAGTGACGACTGTGACCTTTGCAAATTACTGCCCTGTGAAGGGTCACAAAAATTAGCAAACAAAAAAGCAGGGGGTGCTCTTTCAACAGATTTATGACCGTATTGTGCTCTCTGGTATATTTATTAAAATAACCAAGATTGAACATGGAGCTTCAGTTCTGAAAAAAAAAAAAATCCACAGAACCGAAGGGGATCCATATCTGCTGCAAATCATGAACTGTAAATACTGACATCTTACTTCTTATAGAAAAAATTCCATTATTCTTTTCTAAGAAGTATTTTTTTTAAATTCCCTACCATGAATATACATCTCTGTTACAAATGTGTTCTCCCATGCATAAATAAATCACATACATTGTTGCAAGAAAACAAATCAGCCAAAACGGCTGAAATGTAATTATACAGTGACTAAAAAAAACTCCATTGCAACTGAAAGTGAATGGCTTGTACTTTAGGTCATTAGCAGAGTGCTGACCAGCACAATTTTAAATGCTAAAATACACCCCCCCACAAAAAGGA
>VYXC01002457.1:625900-638518 GCA_013397175.1 Platysteira castanea | reverse complement strand
GGGCTGTGCTGTGCCGGTCGGCAGCGCGCCGGCCCCGGCTGTCCCGGGGGTGTTTCTGGATTCCCCGGTGATGACGATTGTTGAAGCCCTTAAGCGGCGCACCCGGACTGGACCGGGGCCCATCACCCTCGGTGCCCCCGCCGTGCAAACAGCCGGGCTAATACCGGGCGGGGAAATCGACGTTTGGCACATGGCAAAGGGCAGGGCTGGAGGAGGGATCCGCGCCACTGCCAGGACCGCGCTGCGGGGAGCGGTGCGCAGTCGGGGGCATCGCTGCAGGTCTGAAATGTGGGAGACACACTGCGGTCACTTGGGGCGCGGGCAGGAGCCGCGGCAGCGTGAAGGCACAGACCGCGATGTGGCACATCGCATACACGGTGATGTTCGAGTGGCTAAAACTCGCCTCCCCCCAGAGACACTTTAGGTAGCTCGCTACTGAGCTATTGCCAGTGTGTTATCGGCGCCTTCCTCCCATCGTGTCCACAGCAGCAGCCCGACATTGGAAAATAATCCCAGTAGGGCTTTCCCGTTTCCCTTCCTCCCTCTGCTCAGTGGGCAACTATTGCAGTGTAACTCAAGTCGAATGCTATATGACTTGCAATACCTCCCGTCAGGTTTTTGAAATTCTTGCTATATTCTGGGGAGAGGGTGAATGGGCATACAGTGACCGCCAGCAGTGGCCATTTTTGCATGTCTGAAGCCCCATTGCACAAACAGAATGGAGGTCCTGTTGGCTCTCCTGAAATGCGTAGTCCAGAAAAAGGATGAAGGCTGAATGGAGGATTTACTGTACTCACTGGAATTGAATAAGAATAATAAAAGGTGCTCCTGGAGAGGAGAAGAACCCTGCCCTGTTCTCCAGATATTCAGTAATTAAGGCTCTGTCGTGTGTGCAAATGTTCTCATATTTGTCCAAAGGTTAATTCTGCCCTTCTGAGCTGAACCAGGCATGGAACTTCTTCCACCAGCTGTCTTCCTTCTCTGCAGCACGCTCCCACCCTTTCCGCCTTACATGTTAATTGAGCTCCAAAACTCCATTAGCAGTAAGACAACTCCAGCATTTATTTCTAGCTGTCAGAGATGGCAAGGGTTAATAAAAGACATCCGTATTTCTTGGATAGCTACAGATAAAATTTGGACCATGCTATTTAGGCCACTTTCTTTCTCCCAGAAGTACTGTCCCACATTCAAACTAATTAATAGAAAAATCTATGCTGTGTAACGACTGTAGGAGTGGGATCATGTTTAGAAATTGCACATCCTTAAAAATGTTGATTGCTGATGTTCTCGTTTACTGAGGTTCATTGAGTTCTGTCAAGAACTCTCTTCTCAGAGGACCATAGTTCAAAAATGATATGCACAAACACCCTTTTCCATCTGTTGAAAATTCTGATTTCTTGAATATTGTATTTATAGTTTTAAGCCACAGATTTTTCTCTTCAGATCTGCATCAGTGATTAAAATTATTGACTTCTTTCTAGCACAAAACCTATTTATATTCAGTCCTAAATAGCTGTATTGTTTCTCTGTTCATCCTAAAAAGACTGAACACTGGATCTTTAGATTGGAAATGCTCTTTCTCATAGAAAATGAGTGTGAGTTTCTGACTAGTCTTGGCTTTCTGCCTGTCTTTCAGACCTGGGGACACATCACACAATCCAGGAGAGGTAATTAAGATGCCTAAGTGCATCATCAGTTGGTTGAAATTCTACCTACTGGGGTCTGCATTTGAAATATTAAGGAAACACTTCTCAAACTGAAAAACACTGTCTCTAATAACCTAGAAGATTGTTCTAGGAGAAACACCAGTGTATACAGGAAAGGTTTGTACATATATGTAACAGATTTTTTCAGACCAACTGGTACAGAAGGAAAAACAGACACATTTCTGGATTAACAAGCTTGTGCTTTTTTTTTTTTTTTTTGGTTTGACTTGGTTTGGTTTGGGCTTTTTTGTGGTTCTGAAGCAGTAACTATCTAAATGCAGTAATTAGCTAAAAGCTAAATGCAGCTTGAGAAAAACTACTTCAAGTTCAGCTGTATCAGTAGGACCAGCTCAGAAAGAAGAAGTGCGAATGGGATGGGGGTGGTATTGTGGGGAGAAGAACCAGGGTTGGGAGCTGATAAGTTCAGAAAAGTGCCTAGGACTTCTTCATTTTAACTGCTTAATGATTTTTCACATAACAATCCTGTGTGGAAAGAATCTTCCCAGAAGCACTTGTCCTACATTTCAAACACCTCAAACCACAAAACTCATCATTATAGCATAATCCTCTGTGGCCCAAAACACCAGAACAGTTTAAACCGTGCCTAAGCAAGAAATGCAAGATGTGTTGATGCCTATCCACTTCTACAGCAATGAACACCCCCTGCCACCAAATCACCAGCATACCCTGCTCTGACATTTGATGTTCCAGGGCTGCACTTCATCCAGTGCACAGCTGCATTCCCTGTAGTTCTACTGCTGAAAACGACCACTCAGCTCCAGCATGAACTCCCAGAGGCCATCTTCACAGACCAAACAAACCACTGTGCTGTTTGTGAGGGAGTTTTTCTCACAAAACAGGCATTCTCCCTCTCCTTTCAGACCTGATCCTTAAGGGAAACTACAGAACTTGTCCCACAGAAGTGCACATGGGAACTAGGTTTCCTAACTCTGTCCAAAACTGTAGACTCAGTAAAGATGCTGGTCTAAGAGTACGTTATAATTTTCTTCTGTTTCCACACGCAGCACCCTGCCTCCTACTTACCCCTTTCCAAATCAAGAGACTGTAAGGTAATTGTGTCTCCTTTTTGTTTAGCTAATAAGTGCCATTTTCTCCCATCATTAACATCATCAATGTCCTCTCTATTCTGAAGCTACAATCTTCTTCCTTTCAGAGCTGGAAAAGTGTGACCAAAAGTCTGTCTTATTTTTCCACCTATGTGTCTTGGTCTAACAAAATACACTGCTTCTTCATGCAACCCCAGTACTGTGCATCACATCCACAGGACACTATTCATCTGTATCTCATGATTCCTTAGGTATCCACCATAGGTGACAGTTGGAGAGAGGAGACTGGACAGGATGCCACCTTTGCTCAGGTCAATATGACAGTAATCATGCTCTTATGAAGATACACAGTGCATTTCTTAAAGCACAGACACTCTTCCCCCTTGCCATGGAAAGATAATCTTCCATTCTAAAAGAAACAAACATTTGGGAATTAAATAATAATAAAAAGGAATTTCAGCTTTTACTTCAAAACAATATGCTGTTGTTACTCGGTATAGTAGCCATTAGGAGGATTTAGGACTCTAGCAGGTAGGCAGAGTATGAGATTTGTCCTCTTACACTCTTTATGTACCAACACTATCCTTAGAGTGCCGGTTTGTGCTCACTTTACTTGTTATGGGAGATGGGGGATTGTCTGAAAAAAACCCGTAGTTATGTAAGTCTTTTATTTTGGAAAGAAACAAAGCAAAAAGTCGTCACAGTATTTTCTTGTTTTTCTCTATGTGACTGGCAGAAATAGGATGAGGGAATGCTTCCATTCCACAGAACTTAGGGAAAACTTGTTTTCCTAGAGGAAATTATTCAGCTTTGTCTCACAGACCTATGTTACATACAGAGAATCCAAATAAAGCACAAATGTGTATCTAGTAAGGCTAGTGAGCACCCAAATGAATAAAATGCAAACCCAGATGATAGCATATGTTGCAGTGTGGTTGTTTGCCCCACAGCCCGGGATGAGTGGCCCAGGGGGGCGGCATATCTACAAACATAAGTGTATGTTTGTCCACCAAATTAAAGCAAAAGTTACACTTAAATAATTAGGTTTTTAGTTGATTCAAGGTTTCATTACTTACATGTCAAATAGGGGGTTAAAAGTAAGATCATCATAATTCAGTGGGATAATTTAAACGTTGACTTTTTTCTTATGTTGAGCATGCATCTTGGCTGGTAAGAACAATGTTTTTTGTGTGCAGAGCAATTAGTTCTGTATGGAAAGAAAGGATTTTTGAGATTTGGATAGAGACAGGGATTAAAATATGTAATCTGTAATGGGCAAAAATGTGTATACTAAATTAAATTAAGTTTCTTGGAAGTTTCCAAATGAGACAATACAAGTTCACATCTCAAGTGGATTTCATTTCAGCTCTGAGTACTGGCAGTACACATCACATCCTCACAATGCACAGACAGGGATACTTGCTGAAGAATCAGTACAGAGACTGCAAATGCAGTGAAATGAAGGACAGATGATTACAGTGTCATACATCCCAAACTGTAAGATGAGATAAGGTACACCCTTACATTGCCATATTAAAACTACCATATATTTTCGGTGATAGAATCCTTAATCCAGGATATACACACTCCCTAAAGTAAAGTGTTTGACCCTAGAAGTTGACATTGAAGTCTACAAACCAAAATTCTCGAGAGAAAGTACCTGGACAAGACTCCCAAGCAGCTTTTACAGTTGCATGGTAAGATATTTTTCAGTTTGCAGCATACCAATGACATAGCCATCTGCCCCATGGCCATGGGCATAGCATCTCACAGACCTAGTCTCGCCAGAAGAACAAAATTCTTAAAATTTAAAAGCCTGCCTTGGACATTTCTTGGAACATCTAGAAGGCTCTTGGAAATGTGCCTGTGCTGACAAAAATAACAAACATATGCAGTGATTGGCAAAGAAAATCAGTAGGAGCTGAACACAAACCTTAGGGATGGTGCAGTCAGCAGCCAGAATACTTTCTGCAGCAAAGGGTCTCAAGGCTGTACAGCCAAGTTTTCAGAAAGTCACCTCAGTGCAGAGGCAGTTGCTATTAACAAACATTTGACAAGATGCCAAGTAATTCTCTGACCATCGGGTGGCCCAGGTCAGCTTACCATCAAATTCATCCCATGTGCCTTTATATAGGCCTTTAATTATTGGCTGTATTAGTTTGCAATTCTTAATTTAGGTTAAAAATTGTACTTTTATTTGTATTTGGGCATTGTGGGAACAAGAGAAATAGAGTTTATTCCTGCTGAGTGATAGCTATTATAACATGAATGTTCTACTAGGTAGCATGGGCTAGGAATAAAGAGAAATTTTTGGCCAGCATTGGTGTAAGTCGGCCACCCATTACAAGAATTTTATGTTTTAAAGAGGCATGAGGAGAAGTGGTGTGCACAGTCAAAGCAGACTACAAAGAGTCTCTTCCTCCCAATATCCACAGCATTTTTTCCTTAATGCTGTTTATTCCAGATAGATGGAGTATGTGGAGATTTGATTTGGTTTTCTTTTCTCTTCAGAAGAAATGTAGATGATCCCTTGCAAATTAAAGCCGTATGTTGCCTGCCTTCCTTGACATGTTCTGCGCTGGGGTGAGAGGCGCAGGGGCTGCAGCCCGGCTGCTGCTGCCAGAAGTTTTCCAGAGAACAAGAAAAAGTCACAACTCTTAAAAGGGCAATTGCAGATCACAGCTCATTTTGTTCAGAGAATGCGAACATTTTTACTCTCTTTTTATTTCCCTTTCTTGAGCAAGTTCTTCTACAGTTACATACAGTGCCTGAAAACACAGACTCTCTCTTGTTCTTCAAACACAGAGAGGCTGATTTAAGGGCCTAAGATGGCAATCCTTACTCCCAGGAGTAGACCTGCTGATTTCACAGATGCAAGGGAAAGGAGTAGAGCTTCATAAGGCTGTGATACAAGGAGAAATTATGTGATGAGCTCTTACTTCTGGCCTTATGCTGCTCTTGCTGTGCTTTAAGTACATTCCTTTTAAAGAAATGACTCCCCATTTCCACTGATGTAAATGAGATTCAGATCATATTTGCTGCATTACTATTTCAAGATACACAAATTGAAAAGGTGTGTGTGTGTGAGGTGGGGAGATAGAGTGGAGAAAAGTTGTTTTTCTATGTCTTTGAGGTGTGTGTGTATTTTCCATGAATGTTATTTAGAGAGTGAGCAGGATGAGATCAGAGCAGGAGTAATTCTCAGCCTGCATCTGCCTTTTTCAATGGAATGTGGCTTGGTGCATGTTAAAGGACAATCTCGACTTTCCCTTTAGAAGATATCTTTTGGGCTTTTGCTTTTCTTTGTAAAGACAGCTTTAAATATTTAACTAGTGTAAACAGAGGCAGAATGCCCAGCAAGACTGAAAGGAATGTGCCACAAGGATCTCTTGTAAACACTTCTACCCTAAATACATTTGTTGTCATACAGGAGGGATCAGCTGTATTTTGAAAGAAACTGGTTTTGGCAATTTTAGACTGTTTGTGTGAAAGTACAGGAGTAGTGTTCTAGACCTTCCTCCAGTTCTGCAGCTGACTTCTAGTTAGCATTTCCCCTTTGACCCTTGCTGCACAGCAACTGCTGTGGTACCTTGATATCCCGCCTGGGCCCCAGATAAACCATCCTTAGCCTGATCCCACAGTCTTCAAGGAGGAGAAAAAGGAGCACTTCATAAAAATCTTGAAGTTCACAGCAGGGAATGTTACCTTCAGGATGATGAAATTTAATTTCCTATTGTCATAGGTAGGCTCAAATACACAACCACAACAATTTAATTTGCACAACTGCAAATTATTCAAGTCTCTCCTTCCCTAGTATATCCCTGTCAGAACATTAACCTATCCCATGACAGTGGATGCATCTGGACTCTTTGCTTCTGGATCTTGTGACGCCTCTGTTTTCATGGGTGACTAATAAGATTGCATAATTTTTACTGGATTTGGATTTATCTATGGAAATCCACACATTTGCCATCTCCAGGGATGATTATTGTAATTCTGTATACTTTCATATGGTATTGCTGACATTAAGGAAAATATCTGAGGGTTTCCAGCACTGAAGACCAGGAGGACAAGCCACGTCACCTCAGTGTCCCAGGTCTTCTGTTCCCCTCAGCTGTCCACATGCTGAATACAGAGCCTATAAAAGTTTGCTTCCTTATCTTAAAGTGTCATACTAGCCTGATCCCAGTCGTGTCAGGGATGGCTGGTCTCAGCAGCCACAGCCCACTACAGCTGTATCGCACTGCAGTAACACCTCAGCCTCAAGCCTGCTCAGCAGGAATGAGCCCATATCCAGGAGACATAGCTACTGCAACATCTGGCTGCCTGAACCTGCAACATCCAGAAGATTCTGGCATGCTTATGTACTTCTGTATTTTCAGATGGAAACACCTCCTTTTCCCGCATCAACTCTCAGTGGTAGTCACACCACTGGAAACAAGGTTCAGTCATGCCTGTCCTTACACATTCTTCTTGGAAAGTGAGAGAGACAAGGACTTCATTATTATTTTTCAAATTTCAGAGCTCTTTAATTAATGAGAAGTATATGCATAAAAATATGAACACCGAATACGAAGCGTTAGGAAAGGATGGAAAGGGAAAAGACGGGATATCTAACTTCTGGCTCTTACGTGTTGTTATCAGTTAATGTTGAAATCATTCTTAAAACTCAGGAAGTACTTTGCTGATGGTGATTCTTTTGGACATTGCTCCTCTGCCGTTTATTATAGCTAGACAGATATAGTCTAGCTATTAGGATAACTATTAGTTAATTAGTGCTTCTGCAAAGCCATTGCCTTTTATATTCCTGTTTATATACGTTTTTACAATTATGTAACTTCTTCTTTGATGAATACATCATGACTTTTTAAAACTGCAGACTGATTTAAATATTTACGTAAAAGTCTTCACTGTGCCTACACTTACATTCTTCCAAGTACATATGTGATGGCAATTCAGAGTTGGAAGTCTGGGTCCTCCTTTTAGCAGAGAAGGACTAGGAGCAGCTCATCCTAAACTTCGTCCACACCACTGCCATAGCAAGCAAAAGCATTCACCAAACTGCTTTGGGAGGCACTTTTCCTTCCTTATCACAAATAATGTATTTGTGACTTCATAGTGGCAGCCGGCCTGCCATAGAAATTAGGCTGCCATGAAACCACAGCCTTGAACTCACATCTCTGGGATATGTCACTTAGCATCCCTCAAACATTAAAAAAATGTGACAGGACTGTGTTCCCACATATTGTGTTCAGTAGCAGCAGGCTTAAGATGCTTCAAATCATAGCAAGCCTAATTGTGAGCCAATATTGCACTCTGAGTACCAAGGACAGGCACTAATTGGTTTTTGCCATGTCTGCTATGCCATTTCTAGTACTTTTTTTTTAAATTCACAATGCATAGCACTAGGGATATGGGACTTAAAGGCTTGTCTTATTTGAGGAAAAAGAATGCCAATATTAAACTAATCCCTTGTGTAGACACTCTTATTTCAGTTTAAAAGTGCCTTTCATGGCATTAGCAAGTTGATTCCTTGCTGACATAAGCTTAATCAATATGAGGCACTCAGCCTGATATAAATTATCTCCATGATGGGGTTGCACCAATTTTTCTATGTGCCTTTGAGAAACCATTTAGTTAAATCAGTTGTTTCTTCAAATTGGCAAGTTCTTGCTCACTGAAGATTTGTAGTACAACAGTGTGGCCAGCTGAAAAATGAATCACTTCAGTAAAATGTAAAGAACTCTGCCTTTGTACAGTGCTACTTATTAGAGCTCTGAAAGCTGCAAATATCAAAAAACTTAGAGCAGCTTTGCACCTATGTTCTTAACCTCCATTTTCTAAATACAGGAACTTAAATGTAGAGAAATAAAATGTGTTTCCAAGGTCAAAAAAAGAGTATGTGGTAAAGTGGTTTCAGAAACAGACCAATGACTTTGAATATCCCTGGTCCCAGCATCCTTTAGGCACCTTATATGTAAGAAGGGCTGGTACCTATGCTTTCTGGTAATCAACCCTTTGGAATCAGATTGCCAGGGTTGGACGATGCATGCCAGAATAACTAGTCTGTAATCTCTCATTTGAGTTTTGTAAATAAAAGACTGACTTCTTGAATGAAGATCTGCCCTTGTAATTTTATCACCACCTTACTAAATATTTATTTCTAGTGGTATCCTCCTTTAGCTATAAACATAGACATTCTAATCTCAAATTCTGAGACAAAAAGGATATTCTACCACTTGTTATGGCTACACCAAATTTATTTTTTCAGAGGATAAACATTTCAAATCTTACACTGCAAGCAGTGCTTTTTAGGCTGGGAAAAGGACCACAATGACAGTATTGATGCAGTACTATCACCCATTTCTGGAAAAGTGGTTGTGGTCCAAACAACCGCTCTGTCTGCTCTGTGTTTAAACAAGGATATTAGTTTGAAGCCCTGTAAGTGATGGGTCTGGTCACAAACAAAACCACACATTAGCTCTGTTGGAAAAATATGACAATGTCAGGTCCGATGAGCTTGAATCGAATCGATCTCCTCAGATCAGGCTGAGATTCAGATGCAGCAAGTAATGCTATGGTATGACTGATTGAAAGGTAACTGCATGTAAAATAGACCACAGCTGGTGTTCTCACCATGGAATGCTTGCTCACTCTGTTGTTGAGTGATGCTACTAAAAGTTACTGAAACTTGAAACACAGTGAAAATGCTTTTTAAAGCCTGAAAAAAAATTCCATCCTTTCTCATATATCTCAGATTTATACCCTGAATTCTATTATCTGGAATTCAGTTATACCAGTGATTTGCCAAAAGCGTGGATACTTACAACATATTAAGCTACAAAGACCTTAGTTGTGCAGTACAAATGCTGTCTACAATTAAGGCAATTAAAAATAGAAGCTTGAGGCAGAAACACTTTAAAAATATTTGCAGACCTATCAAAAGTCTTTCTGCGCCCCTGTTCCCAGAGTACCTGAGCACCTCAGCACCTCAAAATCTCTAATGTGCTTGTTCTAAAAGATGAAAGTACTGCTTTGTCTTTGTTTTGGAGAGGGAAATCTAAGGCAGAGAGAGATTAAAATGACCTGTTCAAAGTCAGGTAAGAAGACTGATAGGAAAGGGAATTTAACCTAAAGCTGGCACACACATTTTTTTTCCCTGAGGCCTGTTTTTCCTCCCTGGAAAGCTTTGGAGGGCTGTGAATCAGAGTTGTTTTAAGCCCCCTGAGGGGGGTGGTCCTACACCTTACCCGCTCCTGTTGTTTCTCCCACAGCAGCACCTGCAGGGCAGTGGAGAGAAGCAGAGCGATGTGCTGGCCCAGCTGAAAGCTTACCAGCAAAGCCCACTGTAGTTCCAGTTGCAGCAATTCCCTTCTCCAGCCCTTGGCATGGCTGCAGGGGTGTTAGAGCCAGCAGAGGGGAAAGCGAAGGAAGGCATGAGCTGAAACACAGGAGAGGAGGGAATGGCTCCCGTCAGCAACAGCCCAGCTTTAGCGGGCATGAAGCAATCATGAAACTGCAGCTCAAACTGCACCTTTCCAAAGAAAATTTAATCATTAGTTATTCTGACTTGAAATAAAAAATCTAGTCATAGCTGGACCAGCCTCTGAGGTGGCAAACATGGGGAAAAATCCCTGTTGCTTTGTTCCGTCCAGTACTGCAAAGGGAAATTGAGGGGCCTGGGAGTAGAAAAGACCTTGAGTCACCTTGATGTTTACTCATTCCCTGAATAGAAGGGCAGCAGGACTTGAGGCCATCATTTAACACCTCCCCCCTGCTATGTATGGCAGGACTGTTGACAACAGATTTGTTTAACATCACAGAATTAGTCCATGACCAAGCTATCACCTTAAACTCTCTCATACCAGCATACAAGCTTCTTAATATCTATTCTCTTATCTGTAAAGGAATCAAGATGACAGATGAATGTTCTGACTAAGCATGTTTGTATTTATGTATTTACTTGCTTCATCACCAGTTTCCTCTCCCTGCCTCCCTTTTATGCTCTAACTAATATCTCTCTCAGCATGCCATTGTCAATAGTAATTTAAATTACACACCAGACCATGCAAGCAGCTCACATGTTATCAGCTGATATGAAGGGAAACTCCCAAGTACAGTGGTGCACAGCAGTCTTGCCATCTCTACCAGTGTGGATTGCAGAGCACCGTTTTTGAAGGGGCTGTATCCCTCTGCTGCTGTGAGGAGACAGCTGCCTGGCACTGAAAAACTCTGGACTGGGCATATGGACTTAGTTTAATTAACCAGATAACCTGTGCTACATCTACTGTGAGTGGATCTCCCAGTGCCACTACTCACACTGTATAGTAGCTCTCTTCATGGGAGAGGAAGGAGCCCTTGGTAAATATGAAATGGTGCAAAGGGAGACACAAACTCTGTCCCTTTTATATTGTGGGTAGGAGAGGCCTAACTACTTCTCAACAAGCCTAATCAATGAAGTTGACAACATGCCACTGTCAGTGGGTATTTGTCATATTGTGCAGCAAATCCTTAGTGAATACATACATTTTAAAAAGGCCTCGATAAAAGAAATTTGACCAGAGACAGATGGTCAACCATGATGATCACCAGCCTGAAAACCCAGGTGTAGGATGAGAATTTGAATCCTCAGGATTCAAATCTACACTACATTGTAAAATATTTAGAGTAACTATTGGACAAGAACTTAGATATGGAATTGTTCAATTAAAAACAAACCCCCCAACATTTAAACTTTGCTGATTAGTATTGGGTGCCAAGCCAGTCACAGAAGATTTGTCTGGGATTTGAAGTGAAAGTTTCATAGATACACAGCCTTTAGCTTGTGTCCAAATATTTCACCTCCTCTTCCTTTGGCCTGTGTATAGACAGTGGCACTTGGGCTGCTTCTGACTGCACATGAAAATGAGATTTCCTTCAGCATGTACTTTGCTTTTAAAAGGATTTTCTCCCACTTTTCCCCATTTTTCTAGATCTCAACAGTCCAAGAGACTCAGATGATCTTTTAGAAGCAAGAAGACAAACCATGGAGAGGGTTATTTACTACAGCGCTTGTGATAACTGCTTTTTGACTGAGGTACTGCACACGACACCTAAAATCAGCAAGAATATCTTGCAGAAGAACCTACCAGCCTAATCCACAAATTCTCTCTGCATGTACAGAGCCATTATTGCACTACTTTTGTTTTTTCTTTAAAAATATTTCTCTCTTTTCTTAAAGCAGTAAAGGAACTCACAACCTCATACTTATGCTAACAACTTTTAGCCCAAGGAACATAACCTGCCTTTATATTTTATCAAGATAAATTCCAGACATAATTTGTTTTCCCAGACCCAGCTCTTGGCCTGTATTTCTCACAAGTGGATAATCACCCAATAAAAATAAATAAAAATGTCACCCTACCAAATGAATATCTGACATTGCTTATAGCTGACATTGTTCAGAGACCCCTTTTGCATCCGCAGGAGACAGCCATGACTTTCTCACTGCTGTTCCCTGACCAATTCTATGCTGCTCATGTAGCATCTGCCTCTGAATTCGTTATGCATAGCTTTCTCATGTTGCTGTAGAGTAATGATAAAGAAATGGGGTGTGTGGACATTCCAGAATCTATCCTGTCCTATAACAGAAGTCTTTATAATACAGATTGTCAGTGTCAACCATTACAGCTTATTACCATGCCATGCTGGAGGAGAAGAATGATGTGAAGTTGAAGGTCAGAGTCTTTAAACAGTGAAGAAATGTCTCCTGCAGGTACTTGGTTTATAATTGCCCAGGGTAGAGCTGCTTTTATGAGGTTTGTTGTCATAGTAAAGTTCCCAAGAAAAACAGGGATTTTTTTTTT
>VYXC01002457.1:527729-625889 GCA_013397175.1 Platysteira castanea | reverse complement strand
TTTGTTGGTTTTAGTTGGTTGGTTGGCTGGATTTTTTTGTCCTGGCATCTGTCTACTGTCAGTGGACGCGTACAGCTGTAGCCAGGAGTATGCCTTCACTTCTGGCCTCTGATGTGAAAAGCTTACGCTTTTTAGGGCTCTGGCCCTAGGGAGCTGCTGGGCAGACAAAGCAGTAGGGAGCAGGAAGCACCCCAGGTAATAAAATGTCCAGTTTCCATTCTGATGTATAGGAAATTTTAAAAGCTTTGATGTCTGAAGGCATATGCACTCCAGCAGAGAAAACTTCACATCTCATCTCTCCCTAGCCAGGAGTAGATCTTTTCTATTATCTCACGAGCAGCCTGATAACACAACACATAAAAACTGGAGCTATCACCATATCAGATCATGAACCAGCTTTCCTGAATGTTGTTATTAAGGCAATTCTTAAGCGAGATAAAAATTGGTAGTTTAATAAGTCTCTTTAGAAGTATGCTAAGTATACCCAAAATAAGGCTCAATGCAATTAATTTGACTAAACAATTCAGAAGAAAATACATTAATGTGAAAAGTATAATGGAGGAATTATCACACGAATTCTCTAACTGCCTAGATTCTAAAACACACAAGGGTATCAGGGACCTGGCAGACACCAGAATCCGTAATTTCCACTATCATGTTTTTGCAGTAGAAAGTAGAATTAAGTAAACACATTCTTTGCTATTTAATTAAAGGAATGTACACTGTTATAGTCTTGATAGTGAACCAGAAAGCACAGCTCTGTTAACACTCTCAGCTAAGAAAGTGCAACCATTTCCTCCAGGAAATATACTGCAGAACTTGATCCCCTTGGTACTGAGCAGGTAGAATATGCTCTCTTACAGAGCCACTGCACATTCATCCAGCAGTGGAGGCAGAATATGTCCTCTCATTTATGCTTCACCTCACAGTTCTGCTGTGGTCATGCACAGGCAACAGTTGGAGTTTGAACTGCCCTGGGCAGAAGGTGCCCAGGTCTGAGAAGGGGCAGCAGTCCCGTGAGACTGAGCACGCCGCAGCTTTGCCATGGTTTGGCTCAGAAAGCCTGGCTCTTTCACTGGATTTGGGCAGCTAGGGAGAGCAAGTAAAAGAAGTCAAGGAGAATTAATAAAGACATGGTGATAATCTGAAAAGCTCTTAAAGTGAGCATCTGCTCGGAGTTGTATGCCCAGGACTGCAGACAGTGGTGTTTCATTTTTTTGTGTGTATGACCACAACACAGCTATAGAGTTGCAGCCTCTAGAATGCAAAAGCTTTTACAGTTTCATACCCCTGTTTCCTTTGTACTTTTCTACAAGCAAAGAATGAGCAGATGCCACAGATCAGCAGCTGCACAGTAACCTGTGACCTGTTATGCTCTGGTAGCTGACCTGGGCATGCAGTTTCTCCATCCAATTTCAATTAAGGTTAGAACCAGTGGGGAGAAGAGAGAGCATTTTAGCTGTGTGCATCCAGTGCCATGCTGCCTTGCTTTTTGGAACACCGGCAGAGGGACAGAAGCAGCAGCTATGGAAGTCACAATGGCAGGAGAAGCAATGTATGTAGCAAGCTCCTTTCCAAACAGGTGCTGCTAAACCTTGGAGATCCACTGAGCAGATTTGATGACCTATGTTGGCTTTCAGGTTTCATACAACTGCCTGCTGCAACCAGGAATTTTAAATCTGACTGCATAACACTGCATATTAATGCACATGGGATGGTTTTCAGAAGCTGCGAAAATGGAAACTTGGGCTTTAGAGACCACTTTGAAGAAATCAGACTTCAAAAAAATAGCACAAATATGGCTATATTAGCTGTGCATACAGCTGTAATAAGCTGGCCTTGGTCCAATAATCCTGATCATGTTTTGGTTTTTTTAAAAGTACAAAATACATTTGCATCACTGACTTGAAAGGTCTTGGAAGCTATGTTGATTGTTTATTGGTTCTACTTATGTTCACAAAGAAAAGTGAGGAGAACAGCAAAGTGGTCAGAAGTGGGCTAGCTGCAGGAACAGAAAGTATAATGGTTGAGCTGTTGAAAGTTGTCAGTGCAAGTGCCAGCAAAGAGGCCAAAACAGATGTTCATATGTAAAGGAACACGAGGTTGCAGGTAAGCAGGTAAAGGCAATACCTCTACCAGCTTCTGGGAAAGGAAGATCCTGCTCATCCAGCTAACTACAGAGACCTTAGTCACTGGTAGAAAAAAGTAATCCTGAACATATTTACCAGTTTCAGAGGAAGAAGATGGCCAGAAACCGTGTGACTTCACAGCAGATGTGAGCTTTATTGATCAAATTATCACTCTTGGCAACTGATGGAAGGGGAGTAATAAAAGTGGGTTAAAACTTTTGGAGGAAAACAACTGGCTTGAGTGGATACAATATAGAGGGTGTGGATATATGGAGTTTCAGGTAACTGTAATTATAAAAGGTGTGTTTTGAGACTCCTGTAGTGCAGTAAGAAATGTCAAGCAATTGGCTAAGTCCAAGTTTGATTTAGGAGCAGGGGACATGGAACCACACTCATTTTCAATTGTGAAGATGAATGTTGCTGTGAGATGCCTTGGAGGGCATAATTTTGAAAGATCTGTAGCAAAGCTTTTCAGTAAATATAAATGATATGGGATCACTGGCAAATAGGCAAATTTAATGAAAGCATTTTTTGCCACATTGGAAAACTGGTTTTGTAGACTTGAACTTAAAACTAGTTCCAAGAAGATCAGATGGCTGCATCTTGGAGAAGGAAGAGTACATACTGTGCTGACATGTAACATAAGGGAAGCTACACAGAAGTCTAGCCCTCATGTAGTTACATCCATAGTTCAGCATCAGTGGTTCAGTAAAGATGAATTAAAACAGTAATGTACCTTAGTCAAAAATGCTGCACAGTAGATGATGAGATTATGGATCAATAAGGATAATACACCTACAATCCAGATGAGGTTTTTTTTCAAATTTATTATTACTTCATGAACTGAGAACAGCTCCAGTAAACGAGATAAAATTGCGAAAAAGACTGGAGACAGCTCTTTGAAATATTGCTAATATTCTAATATTGAAATATAAGAAATGGAAGACATTTTAAAATATCAGAGACTGAGTCAGGAAATCAAGGCAAGGGATTGACTTTAACTAAAAAGATTGTAAGGATGATGATACACCAGGCCATACCAGTACATAAGGAAAAAAAAATAAGCATTCAAGGCCAAAAAGCTAATATTAAGTTCATGACTAGATATTACATTAAATTAAGCTTTGTCTAATAGTGGAATAATCCCTGAACAAGAAAGACCAGCAATGGCATAGTGTTCCCCAGGTCTGCAAGGACATTCTAGAAAGCCAGAGAAGAAAAGGATCATTTATCTGTTTTGGATTATAATTAAAATGCCTGAGTTTTCTACAGCCCTAAAATTTATCTATCTGGCTACAGAAAAAGTCATAAACAATCATCACCATTATAAACCTGTTAGAATGACCCACAAGTCCAGAAGTTTTTTCAAACAAAAGAGTCAGCGCAGATTCACTTACTATGTATTTAGCACATGTGCACATACAACACACACATTTGCACAGTAAGAAGAGAGAACAGATAAATCAAATACACAGAAACTGCAGAAATATGATGTGCTTGCCAATACCCAGACACAAGTCTTCACAGGAGTCTGTTTGTAAGCCAATTCATATTTGAATAATTGAAATGACATCTAATGGAAATTAAATATATAAAATAAAATAAATGTGTGGATTCATCTTTATGACAAAAGTATTAATAATACAAAGGTACAATATTGAGATTGTCTAGGAAAACATCTTGTCCTAGAAAATGTAAGAGCTTTGTGTTCAAAGGATTTAGAAAATAAACTCCCTTTCTGTGGAGCCCTGCCCGTTGGGATTTGGCATAAGAAAGAAAAGAGAATTTCTAAGAAATACCAGGTTTTCTTTGCTGGCGTATTTTTTACTTTGTTCTGAATGGAAACAACTTGAGCTCAAAAGGTAAATTTCATTGACTGTAGGTTTTACTAAGTGTGAGTTTAGCAGAGAAAGCAAAAGAAAATGAAGGATGTACTAAATATGACTGCATTTTACAACTCCTTTCTTCTTCTTCTTTTGATAAGCACTTAACAGAAGTCTATTCAGTGAAAGCTGCCAATTCTTATTTTTACCATATGTACAGATCGAGGATGTCAGAGGAAATGTGTATGGCAAATTAGGGTGAACTCTGTGGCCTGAATGTTAAATGAGAGGGCAAATTATGCAGGATTTGTCTACCATTTCAGTGCTCTCATTTGTGATGTCTTTGGGTAGGGCACCTTTATAAGACTATCCTGAAGATATTATCATAATGGAATGTTTTGCATAATGGAAAACACAGTCACCTCAGATCTTCTTTTGCATGACAAACCCTTGATTAGAAAAATAATAGGATGGAAATGGAATTTCTGTTTATACAGACAGGCATCAGAGCCAAGGAGAATGGAAGCTGACCTCAATACACTGGAGAACTGACACAGGCAGATGCAAAACCTCTCTCTTTACAGTAAATTTAGCCTGGAAATAGACTGAGAAACAAGCGGGAGTCATATATAAGTCTTCCTACAGTGAAAAGTTCCTTATTCATGAGAAAAGTATCTGTGATATGCAAAGGATAGCACATATTTTCAGATGACTCCTAGCTCTTGTTACACTGTAAGGTCCACATTACACCCCTGTGAAAACAAGAATGTTTTGATATTTGACAAAATAGTAAATGTTTTAAATTTGCTATTACACATCTGATTCAGCTTTGGCAGTTTATAGTCTTTAGGTCCATTGATGTACAGTTGGAAAATGGAATGAATATACTGCCTTAAATCAGCATAGCCAACCATGTACATAATTAGGAGCTGGATTATTATTTTCAGAATTGAATACAGCTATGTTCCCATACTCATCTGAATTAATGCACACATCTGCATACGTGTTTATAGGATTGCTGCTGATGTGCACGTGTCATTAGACATGCAAACCTGCTGGTTTTATTTAGTTAGTCAGTATTAATTACAAAGTTTATTCTGCAAACAGAAACACAGAAAAAAGTCTCAAAAGTGTACAATAATTTGGAAGACTGTACCTTCAGGGAAATTGTAAAATCAAAAGGTAGATTTTACTAACTCTTTCCTTCTTATCTAAGAATGTAATGTGCTATTACATGACTGGACTTAGCGTATGTTCAACTTGGAAGACAACATGATTTCATTACTGCCAATGATCCTGGGAACACAAAACAGTATTGTTCTCTGCCAAGATCATATTGCACACAGGTTTGATGTGGATTTTGGGTGATAAGAATTCCAACACAGCTGGTTTACAGAAAACCTCAGTTAAACTGCTTTAAATGCCTAGTCTAAAATATGGTACCTGTGAAGATAGAGTTGTGATAGTGGGAGCTCTACATGCTGGGAGAGTGTAAGTGCTAATTACAAATGTGCTCATGCTTATTTCTATGGCTGTCCTGAATTAAAGAACATTGGCCAGTCCTGATATTTGATACAGCTTGAGAAAAGAATCAGTCTATTGCTCTGAGGCACCTCATCTCAGTGTGATAAGGATAAAATCTTAGCTTGTCTTTGGTTTTCTGATAGCCATTTCCTCTCTGTCTTCCTCACTGTGATTTGTTGAGATGATCTTAATCTGATCCAAAGGCTCTGAACACCCAGAACTGCCATTAAAAGCAGTAAGGATGGGTGTACCTGGTGTACCCAGCATCTCCCGGGATCAAGCTTATCATTTTTAGCTTTAAATATCTGTATGACTAGAGTTACATGTGTCAGCTTTAAGATAATGTAATGATTTCATTGTGGTCAAAGATCTTGAAAAAGGAAAGCATGGCTGATCTCTGCACAATGTCTGTTCATGTTTATTATCGTAACAGTAAGCTCACTGCTGATTGCAGTTTGGTCTTTATCAGTTCTTTCTTCTAGCAACATACAAAATCATTTCAGCTTGTTCAGGAACAGATCCATCCTAAGAAGCAGCTTTACAGAGAATTGACAGATAATACTAACCTTTATTTTTCAGCAAAAGTAATTTTTGATGTGAAAAATGACACATAAGTGGCCACAACATTCAGTATACATGTATGAACAATGGCTAATGAAATCCAGGAATTCAGCTTTTCAATGCCTGAAGAAGCAGATTTAATACCTGGGTTGAGATTTCTTCACCTGGATTAGAGTGAGCTGTAAATAGACTGGTTGATTAGAAGACTAAAAAGATAACCCAATTTAATGATCATACATGAAATGCCTACCAGAATCCTCCACCTGAATAGTGGGATAGTTACTTTCTTTGAGGAATATTTTGCAATGTATTAGAGAATGAATCTCCCCTCTTCTTTGACAGCAAGAACATGTCAGCCAGACTGCCCTGCTAGCAGTCTGAACCCAAAAGTACACGTTCCCAAATGCTGCTTCATTCACCTTCTCTAAGGTGCTAGCAGTAAGTCCTGCACTGAGGCTGCATACTTAGGGTTTGTATTTGTTGCCCCACTCTGCTTTCCATTAATCGATTATTGACTCAAGGCTGCACTTAACCCATTAGGACAATAGTTACATTTGTAAAAAAAACAGAACCAAAAATAATTTATAAAAAAATATTCTGAGGTAAGAATCTGAGTTGTAGTAGAGTCTGTTCAGCCCGTGCACTGAGACAGCTAGAGCATGCCCCCGGGATTATTCCCGTAAAACAAACCAAAGCCAGACTCTGTAATGACACTTGCAAATGCAGCAGTCATTTTTTCTACTCTCCCCACTTCCAGTAAGCTCATCATGAATGCCTTTGAGCCAGCCTCAATTTTGGTGTCTCCTCTATCTAACCCAGTGAGAAACACACAAACAAATCCCGTAAGGAAGGGCAGGAAGTTGTGAGAGCTGTTACATGGTTATTGTTACTAGGGAAACCACTTCCTTAGTATTCATGTGTTCAGCAGATCTGTCTGGCTGTGTCTTGGAGTCCCAGGCAATATTATGAAATAAATGGCAACCAGGAAAATAAACCCAAACCAGCACAAAATACACTGTAAGTGTCTGTGACACTTAAAATTAAAATCTCGTTCTGGTAAATCATGTCTAAGCAGAAATATCTCCCATAATACAGTTTTATAACAAGGGTCTGCGTGTTTGGAAGAGTATGCTATATTCTATTCCTCTTTTCCTGAACATTAATAATATATCTGTAAAAGGAATCAGTACTGACAGTCTAGAGTTAAAATACTGAGCCCAAGCAGCTACATTTTTTGGCTGCCGACCTTAGCTCCAATTTCATGAGCAGTATCTTCATCCAAGCAAAGGATGAGTATAGCTAGTACTTTGCTTCGAAAACTAGATTGTAGTGTTGGGACTCATCTCCAAGAACAGACCATCCATGCTCCTCCTTTATGGGACAATTTTTTTTGTTTGTTGGCTTTTTTAAGATGCAGCTTGTTTCTGAGTTTGGTCACAAAAACATGTGACTTAAAAAACAATCAGTAGAAGCATCTCAAGCAGTAGCCTGCCTCTTAATGTTCCCTGTATCCCTTTTGACATAGTTTAAACAAGCAGCAACTTTCCCAAGATCAGTCAGAAATCCGGGTCTGGAAGGGCTCTCAAGAAACCAGCTGTGCTAAGCAGGTTGTGATATATCTGGTTTATACAAAGACACTCATCACCAGTTCCTTAATATTCACAGTGACTGGGATTCAACGCATCTCATCCTCAGTAGGAATTCCACAGTTGGTTAATTGATTTTGCCTCTTATCCATCTTGCTGAAAATCTCAGCTGAGTGATAAAGCCTGAGGAGGATACACACACCTTCCCTAGGGCACTTCCAGCCTCAGGCTGTCAGTTCCAGTGCTGTCTGCATTGCAAAACCAGCTCAGTATTACTGCTCTCCCTGAAGGACTCCAGGCACAGAGCCGGTTTGCTCATTCACCAGACGTTTAGGTCTGGCACTTCAGAAAGTTATTGTTCCTGAGGATCTTGATAACCCCAAGCCCAGCCAGAAACAACCATCTCAGTTGGTTTGTTCTTGCTTTAGAGTGGAATGACTTGCAGTGGGGAGATATGGTGTGCAGCATAACTGAGTATTGCAAGGTGCACTTGCTGCTAGAGAAGGACTTTTCTGAACAGGTATTTCAGAAGACAACATACATACACAAATGCGACCAGTTACAGGCAAGACTGCAGGAAGGGTAGTGGTGCCTGGTCTTCTGAAGAAATGGAAGTGAGGGAAACAGCAGAGAAGTGAAAATACTTTATTGCAGAGTAACCCTCTCATACAAAGCACAAATGATTAACAACTATTTGGGCCTTGCTGAAGCAGGCTTACAAACAGTGTTATGCAAAACTCAACCTATAAATTGAGATAAAAGCTAACACAGCAGATGGATAAAAAAGATCTTTTTGACTACAAAAATCACTATTATTAAAGATATACAAGTGTTTAAAGGCTTGCTTCCTTTTTTTCCCGGTTTTATTTATACATCTTGGGGCTAACTATAGCACAAATACTCTTGCTTCGCAACAGATAGAGCAAACAGATAGAAAACCAGGGCTGCAGGATTTAGAAATATCCCTGCCATGAAGACCTGCAACATAGGACAATGGGAATATCAAAGAACAGAATTAGAGTTCAAATACACATGAGTGGCAGCTCATTTTCCTCTCAGCATGTTTGTGTCTTTGTATGATCCCCAGCCTGATTCCTAGTCTACGGCATGATATGGGCTTGTGTTATCCACAGGGTGACCATATAAAACAGATAATTAGAGACCACTAAGAAGAGACTTTGGCAACTAGAATATCCAGCACAAACCAATAGAAAGATTCTGCTCATTAAGTATATCCACTGATGGCACTAAATAAAGAGGCACATGACAGCTACAGCTGGGAAATACAGGGAACTAGAGTTCATACAGAAAAAAGCTGCTGGAGAAATACAAAAAACTCCCACTGGTGTCCCAAATTAAAGATGATCTAATAAATATGAAACTCAATTGCAGGTTTCTTTCAAGAGCAGAGCACTATGTTGCACAGGAAGCAGCCTCTATAGTTCAGATATCTGGATGTAAAGGACAAGGAGACAGTGTCCAAGCCAGGCAGTGTGTTCAGTAGGGCTAGGTACAGAATTTGGCACTGAGGGACAGGCATGGTCTGGTTGGTTTGCTATGGTTCCTCCTGGCCATTTCACCTAGGCTGCTGTCTCATGGGGCAGTAAAAAGGCATTCACTGTCCCCTGACAGGCCCCGATCTCCAGCCCAGGATGTACTTTGGTTGGACACTGTTGAGAGCTGGAAGACTACTGAGAGGAGATATTTCTATGGGCTTTCTTTATTCACACATCTTTCCTCAGATACTGGCAGCCAGGTTTGGGGTTGAAGGACTGAAGAACTTCTGAGAATTAAGGTCATTTTGATGAGGCAGGAGACAGTCATGGTGCACACTAAGCCCTGGAAGGTATTGAGTGCTCTCCACACCCACATGGGCTTGGTCTCTCGAGATCTCCATTCAGTGGGCAGCTGAGTTCTTGGGGGCATTCATGGGAGCATAGCTGCCCTGCTGGGTCTCCATGTGGCAAAGCTACCCCACACAAGGAATCTGCCACTTCACTTTCAGAGGAACCTGCATTGACAGAGGAACAGCTAAAAACAGAGAGTGACACCAGGAGAGCCCACATGTGGGGTGGTTCAGAAAAAGTGGCAGCATTGGGAGTGAGGCAGAAAACCTGCTCATTTGTCGGATGAGGAGTGCAGGCAGCAGAGCTGGAAACACTTCCTGTGGTTCTCTGAAGCTGTAGATGTTGAGAGGGCAAGTGCCAAATCACCCATCTCTCTCATGCTTTGTGCAAGCTGGAAAAGCAGATAGACACCCCCCTCCCAGCTGAGTTCACACTTTCAGTGGAAGCTTTAATAAGAAGCCAGGTTTGCAGGACAGAAGAGGATGGGGATCCACAGGGCAGCCCAGATTTACATGTAAAAATCCTCCAGCAGGATGCGACCTCTCAGCGTGGGTGGAGAGCACCAGGGTACAAGCAAGCAGTACAGTTTCATTGCTTCATGGCTCAAAATATCCCCAGGATGTGTACTCACAAGGCCTACATTTTGAAGATGAAGATCTGCCTCTGGCCCAGCTCTACTTTCAGTATTCTGAAGAGGAGTGCACACCAGCTAAGAAGTCCAATAATGGATATTGATAGTTGCGGGCTGCCATTCGATCCCAGGATGGCTTGCCTGTGACAGGCCAGGAGGGAAATCAATGCTGATGACAGCATTTTCAGCCAGGAACTGCCCAGAAGTCAAGCCTGTGAAAAAGCTATTTGCACACTCCAAGTGAAAACAAAGTATCTGCGGCTTTTAGCAACACTGCTCAGAGATCAATTGTAACATTTTCCACAGATTATAGAGTGAATGAACTGTCTGCCAGAGTAGAATATATATAGACAACAGCTGTTTTATGAGGGTTTTGGAAGGGGAAGACTGAAGTCACATTGCTTTAGAGCCTGAAGTGTTTATCATGAAAACCAGTTTGCTGGAAAAGTCAGTGCAACTGCACGGCTAGTATGTCCACCCATCCCTGTGAAGCAGGCTGTGGCTCAGCGATGGAGCAGGTATCTTAAATGCTCCCAAAGCAGAAGACAAGGAGGGTGAACTAACAGCAGAGCTTAAGCCAGAGCTGAGCACAGACTGGGCAAGAAATCCCTTAGTCACAGAAAAATGCAGCCACTTGTAACATCAAGTCAAATTTATTCAACAGTTTCACCTGAAATAAAATGTAGAAAGGATTATTTTGGTGGTTTTGCAATAGTTTTTTGCTTTGACTTTTCATGGAAGACTTACAAACTGTCTTGAAAACAATTTCTGAAACAACAGAAAATGGAAAAGAGTACTGTATACCACATCAACTACATCTTGCAAGACTGGAGGCAAATATCCACTCCTTTTCCTACCTTGTTTGGAGCTGGGTCTTGGAATCAGGGGCATCCTTCACATTGATACTGATTCTAGGTGGGACAAGTTCCTTTTTTTTGCTTTGAAGATACGTGGAAGGAGAGAGTGGAAAAATTCAGATGAGTACCCTAGACACCAACCCAAACCACAGTCATCACCTGTTTTCTTACGCAGTGAACGTTCATGAGTTACATGAGGTTGGACACATCAGCATTCAAGAGCAGCCACAGTAAATTTTCTTCACCACAAATACCAATGCCTTCAAGTGGCTGGGAGCTCTACATCTCTCAGAACACAGGGAGTAGGGCAGGGCTGGTGGCAGAGCAGGGACACGAGGCAGTGCACACCACCACAGCTTCTGCTGTTTTACCTGTCCCACCCCATGGTGTACAGCTTGCTCAGCAGCCTTGAATCCAGCGGAACTTTCTCAGGCAACATCCATTGCAGGAGTTTCACTTGATCTGCCTGTGTGGCATGTTTTGGACAGCCTGGCATTTAGAACATTTTTTCTGAGAGGAAAATCTGGGGAATATGGAGCAGTCGGAATATCTTACCTAAAAAGTCAAAGTTTGCACCACTGGGTGCAAAAGGGGATATGCCCTCCTCAGTTTTGTGAATATTGCTCCAGTCATCCTGCATGAGTTTATTTTTACATTGCTTTCACGCCCTTTAGAAATGCCCCAGAACAATATGAAATACTTATTCAGCCTGCAAAAAAACCTTCTTTATCTGACAAACAGCCTGAAAAACGCTAGTTTCATATATATCCAAAAATATTTTTCCCTTTTTCTTTAAAACATTGCCAGCACAGTTTTCCTCCAAATAGGACAAGTCATTCATGCAGGTCTAGTTAAAATAAGGAGTATTACTAGTTCTATGCTGAGAACATTCATCTGGTTGCTCAGCATTCTAGTTCCAAAAGCTGTTGCCCAGAGCAAAACTGTTGCCCAGCTGTACTGGGTCTGGCTGAGATGGAGCCCATTTTCCCCATAGCAGCCCTCAGAGTGCTGTGCTATGTATCAGTAGCTAGTGAGGTGTTGATGAACACACTCGTGTTGGCAACTGCAGAGCAGTGCTCGCACAGCATCCGCGCTGCCTCTCCAACTATAACCGCCTCCTATAGTGGGCTGAGAGCGGGCCAGAAGTTGGGAAGGGACACAGCCAGGACAGCTGACCCCAACTGACCAAAGGGATAGTCCATACCATATGGCGTCTGCTCAGCAATAAAAGCCACGAGAAAGGAGGAGAAAGGGGGGGCACTTGTCATTACAGTGTTTGTCTTCCAGGGCAACAGCTAGGTGCACTGAAGCCCTGCGTCCTGGGAAGTGTCTGGACACTGATGGGAAATAGAGAATAAATCTTTTGTTTTCCTTTGCTTCTGTGACTGGCCTTTGTTTTTGCTTTATTAAACTGTCTTTATCTTGACCTGTGAGTTTTTTCCATGTAATTTTCTCCCTCCCAGTGCTGCTGAGGAGGGGAGTGATAGAGCAGTGTGGTGGGCAACTGGCATCTCTTGAACGTCAACCCACCAGTCCTTTTTAACAACCAATATGGGGCACCCTCTTTGCAGTGCACCTTCACTACACTTAGCGACCAAATTCTGATTAAGCTCCCATTTCAGTAGGAGCAAAATAGGTCCAAACCACTCAATTTTATCTCTCTCAGACTCCCATAGTGCCTGGTTTGGAGATGCAGGGAGGCAGCATGTTAGGCCCTTATGCCCAAAGCATGCTAGGCCTCTTAACACCCAAGGGGAGAATTCAGCAAACCAAGAAGATTAGTGTGCCAGGTGAGGCCACAGCAGAAAGCACCCTGCAGACCTGCCTGTTTTTTTCTTTACACCAGATGAAATAATCTTCTTCATTTGTCATCAAGCTGAATAGCATTTAGTCCACTGGTGCTTTAAACTTTCACGGAAAGTTTGGAAGTGATGTCACGCAGCATTTGCAAGATCCCACATCCCAGAGGACTGGATTTGAGCTCAGGTATGGGTGCCTTTGCAGCAGGATTCTCAAGGACAAACATCATACTGAGGCTGCTGCTGCAAATGTTTTTAAGTAGGAGCAGAAGGTAACTCTGGAAAAAAACCCACTCTCTTTCAATATAAGAATACAAGAAAATATGTGTGCACAATCGTCTCGTTCCCCAGAGTGTTATGCACATAATCAAAGGAGAATCACTGTAGACTTTGTGGCATGGAGGAATAGAGTGCTCCTCCTTTATGAATGAAGCATGTACAGCTAAGCAAGTACCATTTCCATGAGTAAAGGCAGTAGACTGCTTTTAAGGAGAAAATAAATGGATGGCCTCTTCTCTGTAGCAAAACAAGGGTACACAGATCAGGCTATTCTCATAGCCAGTGTTCAACATTGTACTTAAGAGCAGTATTAGACTAAAAAGCACCTAATTTAACTTGAGCTGATTTAAAATGCATCTTGGTGTGTCTCAGCTATTGTCTAATCCTTTTGTTTGAGATGTTCTACATTAGTCAGCCACTTTTGATTCATGTGCTAACAACCCCCCTTAAGGCAGGTAATTCACAGACAATGTTCACGATGTGCAAAGTGGCACTCCAGTTCCCACAGACAAAAGTCAGTAAACTTTAAATCCCAGAGCCCCTAAACTTATTTTGCATAAATTGCTCTCACAGGAGGGGAGCGGAGATCTGTTTATATGCATCTCCTGTATCAACTTAGAATTCAAATCAATTTTTCAGAACAGTGGGAATGCTGATTAGAGACAAATCACAGCAGAAAGCAAAGGCTGCAACCAATTTTGAGTACAAACAAAATAAAATGTGAATTACTTCACTTTAACCTCTATGTCCTACTTCAGTGTCTTTTCCATTAAAGGTTTCTTAGCACAACAATTAACAGAATGGAGATATATTTCTGTTAAATAATGACCTCTTACAGATGGCATTTTTTTTTCCTTTGGTACTGAAGTTATACGTGATAGCATTTACTCCTGTAATGAGAATAGGTTTTAAGCCTAGTAGCTGTTGATTTTGCCAAGACAGCAAATGGGATCTTTATGCTAACGAAAGTTAAGATTTCAATCTTTCCACTATGATGCAGTTTCTGTCCTCAGAAGATCTTCAGATAGTGTGCTGTTTCAAATGATGTAATACCGAACATAAAGAAGAGTTTGGATTCCTTTTTCTGAACAGCAATACTTAGACAATCACATTCCTTTTTCCTAGAAATGCGTCTATCTGTATTCATAGCAGACTAAAAACCTGTCATCACCTCAAGGTAAAAAAAACCAACTGTGAAACAATGGTACCAGTAAAATCTGTAAGTATATTAAAACAGGACAAAATGCCAATTTCTCCATAGGTAAACCACGTAGCTGTGAAAACTTATATAATTAACAAATTATAAGGCTATCAAGGTTGACATCTTGCTTGCATAAGTCATCAACAGTCACAAAGTGGAATCTAGACACAGCTCGAATCTGTGTTTAAACTGCTGTGTCTATCTTAGCAAGCCATTCTGGACAAAGTCCTAGTGCTACTGAAATCAATGCAAAGAGACAAAAAAAAAAAAAAATTATTTCAGGGTTGCCAGGATTCCAACTGATTTCAAACCAGATTAAAACCAGATCTCCCCTGCCTAAATCGTAGGATGATCTATCAAGTCATTATTTTCTGAGTGGTAGTCTGAATTTACCAAGTGCCTCCTCTGACCAGTGAAGCTTGTTATCCCCTGTTGGTAGGTTTCATTGCTAATGATGATCAGTAATTCATTCTCATGGGAAAATGTTTCCTAGAAACCTTTCATTCCAAACTAAGAGCATGAACATTGAAATATGAGTCTAAACTGAAATACTGAAATATCTGGGGATGGCAGTTTGGAGAGTCTCATGACATAAGCCCCTGGAGTCTGAAACCAAGATAGTCAATGATTTCTGGTATCTGCAGTGTCCCATAGCTGCACACACAGGAGAATTGCATTGGCTTCTGGCTCTATGGTGAAAAAACAAAAATCCCTAAGGTCTCCAAGCCCACAGTCATTCAAATGGAATCCTGTCACTGAGCTGAGAAACCTGAGCTCCTGGCAATCCACAGGTGAAGGAAGTTAATTGAAAGATAAGTCTTTCTCTCCTGATAAATCACTGGGTTTCAAAGCTGCTGAATAACCTCGCTTTGTTGGGAAAAACTTCCAACCAGCTCTAATTAAACAGTCCCAGATTAAGTTAAGAAAAGCCATTTAATTGAAAGAAGGTGCAGAGAGAGCTCTGGGAGATTTGTGTAAGTGCCGAGGGACACCTCAAAAGAAAGAAGTGTGTGTGCTGTTACAACCCCGTTTTCTTTGTTGGGACAGTGTAGTACAGAGGTATGAAAGAAAAATCAGCGTGAATTTCTCCATTTTTCCCTTGCATCGCATCCTGCAGACAGGAACAGTGCAGGCTGATCATCTGTTATCAGTTGTTTAGGTGATTATTACCAGAGAATAGAAGAGATCATATGTGTGGACAATAAACTAGACAGAGATTGAAGAGAGATTAAACAGCACATTTTTTTTTCTCTCTTTGTAGTAAATGTCCACGTTAAAAATAAAAAATGTGAAAAAAAAATTCCACCTAAGGCCATTTCTCTAACTCAGGCTCCAGAGATATCTTTAAAAGAACTTGGTTGCATTTTTTCTTGCTCTGTATTGAAGAAATTAATAAAAGATCAGCATCTGGGGCAAGTATGAGTTTGATACTGTGTTTTACTGATGACGAACTCCAATTCCATCGCCAGGTATTCACATACCAGTCCAAAGCCCAGTTGCTGCACCAGCTGCTGCATGGATCTATCTGAGGGCAGATCAGGGATCTAAGGCAATATGGTAAACAAGCTTGAAAGTGTTGCACATGAACTGATGGATGTAGCAAAGTGCCTTCAGATGTGCTAAGATGGTGGAACAGGCTGCCCAGAAAAGTTGTGGCTGCTCCATCCCTGGACGTGTTCAAGGAGAAGTTAGATGGGGCTTTGAACCACCTGGTTTCATGGAAGGTGTCCTTGCCCACGGCCAGGGGACGACCTCTAAGGCCCCTTCCAATGTAGGCATTCTATGATTCTGCGAAACCCGGCAGGGGACAGCGTTTGGCTGGCTATGGGAAAGAGGCGAGGTTGGGTCGCCGGTGGCCCCAGGGACGGCGGGATGCCGGCGGGATGCCGGCGGGCAGGAGCAGTGCTGAGGGCCAGGCTGTGGCAGCTCAGGACGCCGTGACGGGAGCGAGGGGCCCGGCTTGTCCCAGCGCCCCGCACCCACTCCGCCCGACAGCCTGGACCCATGGGTGAGAGCGCGGAGGACACGCCCCCATTCACAGCGGTATGTCCTACAGCCTTCGGGAAATCTCTGCGAGAAGCCTGACCCTCCCCGATCCCGCCTCTCACGGCGGCACGGCTCCTCCGCCAAACCCAGCGGCGGCCGCACCCTGCGCAGCTCGGCATGTAGCGCTCCTCCCGCTCCGCAGCGGACGCTCCGGAGCTGTTTTTCCCTCACGTTGGCGCCAGAGTTCCCCATTTCCCAGCGGGCGCAGACACAGCCCGGCCCTTCCCGGCCCCGTTCCCGGCCCTTCCCGCCCTGCGCGGGCGGTCCCGGCACGTGGGGGGCCCCCGGCGCTCCCTCGGCCGCCGGGCGGAACCGGGCACCGGCGGGACGGAGCTTCACCGTCCCTGGGACTGCCCGCGTGCGGCGCTTCGGGCTGCGGCCCTGCCCTGCCCCCGGCCCTCCTCCCCATGGCCCGGGAGCCGTCCTGTCCGCGGCGCCTGTGGGCAACGAAAGGTTGTGTGCGCACACCGGGCATCTCAGTGGTGTCAGCACAGCCAGCGCACCTGAATGTGCTCCTTGTTCCTTCCTGGCACTCCCTCCTACCAGACACATTCCTGCAGTCAAAACAGTTCGGTGCGAAGCAGCTCAGCAGCCTCGGTTGCAGGTGCGGGAATCACCGGGCCCAGTGTTTGGAAGGGTGCTGCGGTTTCTCACCATGAAGTTCCTGTAGAGCTAACAGGGCCCCGTGGGGGGAAGAGGCTGGGAGATCCCGCCGAGTGAGCCACTGATGGTGTGGCGTTTTTTAGACACAGCACTAACAAGGACCAGGGGGCAAAGCTGCTTTAGCTCCAGTCTGTCATCAGGCCTTCAGTAAGAACCAGTGTTATTCCCGGCCCCCAGCTCCTTTCCCTGGTTAAACTGGTGATTCTTTCAGCCCACCTGGCACTGCTGCCAAACTGGGGTTTGTTGCAAGCATCCTCTCCCAAAAACTGGGTATTGTTTACTTCGGCAGCGTTGTCATAGGGAACTCTGCTGGCTAACACTGAAGAAAGACACTGGGGTGTTCCAAGCTCTGTTATTACAGGTGGTGAATGTATAGTACAGGGACTTGTAAGGGCTCATCTGAAAACCTCTGAGATTCTCCCCTTTCCTTTGATCAACCAGTTGTCCTAAATCTAAACTGCAAGTGCATGGGGAAAGGATATCCAAATGTCTCTTTCTCATGTGTGGGTCATAAAAGAAAGGCACAGCTAGCTGTAGGGTGAACATTTTGGAAATTTCTAAAACAAGGGAATTTTCTAGAACACCAGAACTTATGACCACGTCCTAACTACCGCCAGGTTCATGATCTTGCCCCCAGACCACACATGCATCTGTCCCATGCCCTCTCTCCTGCTTCCTCCACCTCCAGTCCTGCTGCACTGACAGATATATCCAAAAACAGAAGAGCTTGGAAGACTGGCTGAAGCTGTGGAGCAGCAAATCCTCTTTTCACCATAGAGCTCACTCGCTGCTGCCTCTGGACTGGCAGAAGAGTGGGGTACCTCGAACCACTAAAGGAGCTGCTCCCAAAATTACAGGTTCCTGCCATTCCAGATTAGTCACTCTGTGTGCATGAGTGCAGGCTAAAGAGCCAGCAGTGAAAACAAGTACATTGCCCAGATGCAAACAGGCATTTCTGGAGAGAACCTAGTGGATGTGGGAGACCAGAAGTGCAGCTCTTCCATGATTCATATCCCCACCAAGGAGGCAGTTGTTCCAAAATACCCTGCGTGGGGTTGCTGTAGAGTGCAACCTTCCATGCAGAAACTCACTTCTCCTTTGCTGTCTGTATTGTGTGTTACAAAAAAAAAATTGGGATTATAGAAGAACATCTGAGATGGTCTCAGAAAGTTTTGTCTCCTGATGCAGCTAAGTGGCAGTTCATGTTTACACTATTTCCCAGTGAATGATGGTACATGCAATTTCTCCTGCTCCACACTGACATGATACCAGGCATTTGGTCAATTAACAACTCTTCACAGTCCTGTTAGAGAACAGCACTTTGGCATGTCTTTGGAGCTGTCTGTACTGTAAAACAGGGCTTGTTTTGAACACAGAAGTTACACTTCGTTGTTGTGAGAAACTGTTCTAAAAAAGTATCTTGAATGTTCAATCTTCACGAAACAGCAAGTGAATTACTCTCTCAGGTGTTTTTGCCCATGCAAAGTTTTGAAAATAAAAAACTGAATCTGTACTTTGGGTTTTGGGGTGTGGGTTTTTTTTTTCTTATACAAAAATATGGATCTTTACGTCTGTATCGTATATTCCAGAGCTGTGTATACAGCTCATTTCTTTGATGCATGAATATCTCTGAGTTCAGGTGAAAGCTGGGGACAAGTTTATAATTAGCTGGATTGTAAGATTAACAGCTACCCTTGTGACACCTATACTATAGTCCTATTTCCAGTTGAAAGGTGAGGTTGAAATGTTTCTATGATCTCATAAATCTCCTTAGGCTTGAAGACTTTACTGGGATATACGGCGCTTCAGTATCTGATATAGCACTTAGAGCTGTTACGTCTTTTATGTGAATCACCATATGGGTCCTTGAAAAATTAATTTTAAAATGTTTGATTTTAATTTAGCAGTTCTTTCAAGGTAGTACAGCCCCAGCAATCACTACTGGGTCCTTTGGGAAACAAGAGAAAAGGGGAAAAAAAAGGAACATTTCTGGAATCGCTTTCTTTTGCCCAACTCGGTATCAGCTGGCAGAAGCAATAATGAAGGGGCTGCAGGACTGCTCTCAGCTATTATTGTGCCTGGCTCGCTCTCAGCATGACTCACTGCAGACAATATATAACACCACTCGCAAGGGAAATGAACAGTAAATACTTGGCCCTGGATTTTTTTTATTTTAAATCTCTTCAGTTGTTTTTTTTTTTTCCTCTCTGATTTGTATCCCTTTATCCTCGACCATGTGCTATATAAGCCTCTCAAATCTAATGTCCATAACACCACCCCCCACTGGTAGCAGCAAGCCCTTCCGCTGCTGTAGGGTTTACTTTGCAGAGGTTTACAAGGAGAGGCATTATTGAGAAACTGTATGTGTTAACCCAGTGGCACAGGGTTGCTCCAACACCTTCCCTCTGGTTTTTCTATTCTCCAGGGAGGGGTGGCTGCTATTCTGGCTAAATGCATCTCTTGCTTTGCCATAGCAGCCAGGCTAGCTTAGGAAGAAAACCTTGGGGCTAAACAGGCTAGGAGTGCAGCCAAGGGGGTCAGGAGACTGCTTTAAGGATTATACTACATAATTAAAGGCTGACTCTGAACATGCTTCCTGGTACCCTGTGTTCAAACATACAAACCTTTTTAGGTAATAATTCTTGGTCCTCATTTGTATCGGAGGGATTTGTAGGTTAAAGTTGCCATACAGGTAGTGAGTCAGGAATACAAATTATTCATCTAGACTATAAAAAGGCAACACCTTCCTAAACCTGCCCTAGCCAGTGAGAACTGGGGGTGAAATATAAATAGATGAACATGCATGTGTTTTCTTAGTTTGTTTTTGTGCAATGCCCTCTGGGTGCAGCTGATGTCATTCTGCAGCAACTTTCTAGACTGAAAAATGAGGATTCTTCTCCTGAAGTGCTCTGTGATCAGAACTGGGCCAGAACATTATTCCACCGGATAAAACCTGAGACACTGAAGACCCACATTCAAGCTTATATTGTGCTAGCTCCAAGGAAGACCCTTTTATCTTCAAATATTTCTAATCAGCTGGAGCCAAGACTATAATCTAGGCCCTCTATTACTCATATTCTAGACTAGGGCTGCTGCCCCATCAGCCTACACAGTACAAGCACTTGCTCTCCAGCCATCCCCCATCCCAGACCAAAATGACTGCTACAGACTCTTGTGTTTGCTAAAACAGCATATTCTGACATTTCAGGAAAATATTCTAACAAAGTCTATGCAAGCTGCATTGATTCAGTGTTCATTGTCCAAAAATAGGTCCTAACAAGATGTTACCAAAAAAGCTAGAAGTAATGGAAAGGAGGAGAAAATACTGAACACACGTATTGATAATATATAGTGTGAGCAAGCACTTGTGTAGCTAATGCTATGATGCACAACTAAACAGATAAAGAATCATGGCAGCATACGCTTACTGATTGAAATAAGTAATCAAGTATGAGCAAGGATAAATCACACTTCCACCACAAAGTTGTGGAAAATGCATATTGTATGTTTTGCCTGGTTTTCTACCAGAATTATCAGTTTTCTATTTCAAGAGAAGTTGCAATAAGCCAGACTTCATCCTCCATACGATGATATATTTAAATCAGACCTATTGGGGTTTTTTTTCAAAATACTGGCTTTTCTACTACTTCATTTAAGTTCCAGTATGCTGTAAAGAGGTCCTTTGTCACATATATAACAAAATGGAAAGAGATACCAAATCATTAACTTACTATTACAGACAGAAATGCGAAGAATCTTGCCCTGTGTAGTCAGCACTGCCTTGTAGGTTTGATGAAGCTCATGTTTGACTGAATCAGTGCCTAATCTTTTCAAATCATTACTGTCTAGTGCCTGCCTGCTTCCAAGTACTTTTCATTCCTTAAAAGTCTCTTGTTTACAACCGTTTCCTTGTTCGGTTTTTGGAGAACAAAAAGGAAAAGAAAGGCTTTATTCCTTGAGTTAGATCTAGATCACATACACAAAGGAGAAGAGAGATTCTGCTACACTTTATTCAATATGATGTTACAAGAAAACAACAGTTACAGCTGACAAACCATTACATCTTTCATAATACAGACAAATTACAAGGTGTAACAAATAATGCGACATTTATTTTACTGTACTGCTTACTATGCTGTTCTTCTGAAGTATATATATATTTAATTACATTAACATTGTTTTCACGTACCAGCCCTCCCCTTTTTTATTTGTTAAAAAAAGAACACCTCTTAGTGCACCATACAAAAATCTGCATGGAAGCTGGCAAGCAGGAATTTTGTATGCAGCACCACTGAAATGCATTTCGGGGGATGGGAATTATTAGTGCATCCTTTACTTTTATATTTTTTGCTTATGTGAAAAATGCAAGGCAGTAACATATAGTCACTCCACCTACACGCTGGTAGGGGAGAGTATTGTTATGCTCAGTAATGCAACCTAATTCTGTTTATATGGGGTGTCTGCATTTTGCTCCCCAGTCTGTACAGCCTGAACCTTTTATATAACAAAGATTACAAACCCAGTAATATTCACAGATGAATATTTTGTATATGAGCATATCAGAGCATTGACTACACATTTGGTTGCGTGCACTGACATAGGGGTGTACATAACCCACCAACCCACAGGGTATTTATTTATTTATCTTACCTTCTCTTCCCAAGAGTCTGAAGTGCAGAACCCCTACACACCAAAGAGAAAGCAAAAGCCCCTGTGCCTCTGTCTACTGCAGATTGAATTTTCACTGTTGTACTGATGACTTGTCCTAAGCCATGGTTCTGATTAAAAATAAGAGTGAGAATTAAAAGGACCCAACTGATCTAGGACACCATACAGTAATGTAATGTCAGAACTATTGGAGTGTCCTGTCTGGGGCGGTGCCTGCTGGGTGTGGATTAGAGCTGATCTGAACCCAGCAGGAGAGACGACTGAGCAATCTCCAGTTGTAAAGTTAGGTTCTGTGAACTTGAACTTGTAAGGACTCTCTGTATCATGCAGACCATACCTATCACCATCTTCCCTTCCCCATTCACTTAATATTAGATCCCACAGAGAGTTAGAACGTGCCCTCCCACTTTTATCTCCCTGCTATACCTGCTGCCCTGTCGCTGCTCTCCTATCTCACAGCAAAGCCACATCCTCTCAAGTATCACCAGGACAGACCTACTGGGTCGCAGCCAACTGATAGGAAAATACAAGTTAAGCTGCTGCTGGCTACTGACTGACTCTGAGCAAGTCCCACAGTTTCTCCAGGACTGTGGCCCAGAGACTATTGGTCACTGAAGCCAAATTTTGACTGCTGACAACGTGAAACATCACGTTCCAGGCACCCACAGCACATCTGGAAGGCTGGGCTACTTCTTGTCTCTTTGAATATTCTTTGGGGAACTGATTTCAGAAGGATGAGAGAAGAAGAGAGTAACACTATTGATCTTTGCTGAAGCTGTCTCAAGAGCACTGATAGGGTTTAAACAGTCCATTCTGCAACACTGAGAAGATTTGTGGTGAGAACAGCTGGAGAGGTGGGCAGCTGTCTGCGGGTCCCTACTGATAGGTGTCAGTTGGGCTAACCATGCAGGTAAGGGCTCTGCTGGAAGGGAGAAGAGGGAAATAAGGCTGTACTGTCAACAGTCGGGTCCCTGGCCAAAGGAGCTTCTACTATCTAAAAAAACCTTGGTATTTCCCAGCAGATTTGATGTTCCAGAAGTTTAATTTGCAGTGCTCGTGTGAAAAGCACCATCCTAGGTTGCCTTGGGAGAACATCCCCAGGGCCCAGAGCCTCCATGGGAGAGCAGCAAAACCAAGTCACCACAGGCAGTTGGGGTGCCCGGAAAGTAGGTGCAGAAGTAAGAGACTCTGATCACTCCTTAATGATCACTAGGTGAGATAACTTCATTACTGCTGAAGGTTAAGTTGGTATTTAGAAACCCAGATACTTATGAACTTTCCTTCAGGCAATTAATTGAGTTTGAAGATTTTTAGACCAACTTTATTTCAGTGGTTGCTTAAAAATGGGAATGGGGCAGAGAGGGTAATCTCAGGCGCACATGTGTGTTCACACACATACACACATACATACCTTAAGCAAACACTGTATGTGAGTCACTATGGATAGTAATGTGCTAGGCTTGTGGGAACAGTTCGGGAATTACTCTCTATATTAAACCTTCTGATGGTTAGTTGAGCAGTGTAATTGCTTGCCTTCAAATTTAAGCTGTCCAGTAGAAGCATCTATGAAACTACCCTTATATTCCTAATCAAAATCTTTGTTACATTTTCAAAAATTCTTCAGATTTTGCAGCAAGTTTTTTTTCTAAAAATAGCTAATTTTAATCATCAAACTGCACACAATTTAAGTAGCAAAGATAATGTATAAAAGACTTTTCTCTTACAAAAAAAAAAAAAAAAGAAACACGAAACCCAAACAAACCACGTCTAAGGCAGTTTCAGTGCGTGATAAATTCAGAAGTTCAGTGGTTACTTTCCCCCCTATAAACACAGGGGAAAAACTGTAGTAAGTTCTAAATAGGATTGTGACTGAAAGTGGCTTTCAGATGGCTTTTAGCAGATCCTGAAACAGAGATGTCATTGGGGAAAATTGTCTTTTAATGGCTGTGCAAATATTGAGAATATTTCCACGGTTCAGTTCTTTGAAAGTGTAGACTCCTGTCCTAGTTCATTAAGAGACCTTTTGTAGCTACTTGTGCATTCAAGGATTTGCCTTATTGGGTGTTTTTTCTTATTAAACACTGCTGGAGTTTAATAAGATGGCAGTAGCACAAATCCTTTCCCCCTCTTTTTAAACACTGAAAGCTAACCAAAGCGTTTCCACACTTCCTTAAAATGTAATTCAATGCATCCAGCAAGCAAAGGATGTCAGAATTATGTGTAGAATAATATCGCCTAGCAAGTGTTTCTGTCCAAGCAGGACTATAACTCAACAGTGATTTTTGCACCATATCCTGCCGTCTCTGAATGCAAAGCATTGTAAACAGTCAGGGCAGCTTTTTCACACCCCTGAACACAATGCTCTCCTCAACCAAAATGTAGCAGGGGCTTCCTTTTCTAAAATCACACACACAACTTAATTTCTTGGAAAGTTTGCATTTGAATGATTCATTCAGAAAAGCTATCTAAAGACTAAGGATCATGTAGTGCCTTCCAGTCAGCTCAGAATACCTATGGAAAATGACTTGAAAAGTGCTTTGGTGTGGAACAGCAAACAGTCTGGGATGAGGAGAATTCTCCACCTTGCTTTGTACATGGCAAAGTAACCCAGCTAGATTCAATGGCTCATTCAATGGAAGTTTTTCTGTACCTCAGTATCTGCCTTGAATTAAACAGAATAGTTTCATCATGTGTGTTTTCAAGAAAATACTCCAAAAGGTAACTAGTGTGAGGAAAAACATAGAGATGTTAGCCAAGACCCATAAAAGAAAGATATATTCTTGAAGGGAATAAAACCATAAGGAATTCACTGTATATCTGCCAGCTGCATACATCTCATAATTTTTGCTTTGTCCTTCTCACAGGCCTATTTTGAAAACTGGCATGCTACATAGCCTAAGCATAGTAACCAAATTTAGAGTACTGAAGTAAACATGCAATTATTGCCATGTTTTTAAATGGATATGAATGGTCTGAGGGGATAATGAAAAAAGAAATAATCCAACAACACTTGAGGAAGAGTGGCAAGGTGCTGTAATTGTCAGCCGATCAGACAAGTTTGGTTTGCCCTGGGAAGAAACAGTCTTCCCATTGGTTGCAAACTATGCACAGCCCTGAAGGAAAACACACAGTCCTTTATGCCACCATTGGCTCTTTTTGTACAGTTGTTACTGAAGAAGTGTGAACACCAAATGTGTTGTCTGAAAGTATTTAAGACATTGCTGGTGAAAGCATAAAAATCCTTACAAAGATGCAGCACTGCAGTGGAAAATCAAACAAAATCAAACACAAAAGACTGAAAGAGTACATGCCATGTATCAGTAAGCAAAAGCTTAATCTTCACATAGTTCTCTGAAATCACAAGGTATCCAAATGCGTGCAAGGTTTTAAATAAATTGCAGAGGAAAACAGGGTCTTGCCAGCTTCAATTTTCTTTTGAATGAAATCCACCATAGAGAAAGAAAGGAAACAGGCCGTGGTTCCTTCCTGGTGTCGGCCTCCTCATTAGGTTTTTGTTTCCCTCCTCCAACCTGGTAAATTTAGTCCTGTAAGGAAACAATATAAATTATAATAAGCTTTATGAATTGCATTTATATTTTTTTCTTTTTTTTTTTTTTTTACTTGGTAAAAGATAGGTTAGTCCAAAGCCAGTTATGAAGATGCCAGCTCAGAGCAAAGGGCAGACTTCCAAAGCATGTTTAGAACTCGTACCTCAGGAAAATGAACTTAAAACATCAGTGTTTTCAGAGTGGTCGCCTAAGTGAGATATATTAATCCATATTCATGTGTCTGTGCCCCAAGAGCTAATCTTCAGAGGTGCCATTAGCACTGACATTCTCCATGGAAATTATAGACAGCCATAAACAGACAGTCATCTCTTCTAAAGGTGGTCACACCCCCTGAATGCAAAGGAAGGTTGCTAAAAATGCTGGCAGAGTTTCAGGAGTTTACAAGCTTTTTTTTGCCCCCTTTTCTTTTTGCCCCCTTTCTCCCTAGTGATCTCCTCCTCAACAATGCTTGCAACTAGTTTCTGTAAAGGTCTTCTTAGGTTTCCTTCCCAAGGGTTGTTGGGGGTACCCTGAGGCAAATCACAAACATTTCTGCAAACATAACCAGGTTATGGAGCTTCTTGGTGTGCTGTGTTTAAATGTATTCACCTTTATTTCAGTGTATTTCTATGAGTAGGCAGATAGTTAAAAACTCTCCTTTCAAATACAAAAATAAACACTATCAATAGCTTCACTTATGTTGTCTTTCACTCTACTGGTGTAGAAGCTCAAAGCAATGGCTGGACTTGCACCAAGGTATCCTGATGTTTTTGAGGTTTACACAAAACAGGAGGCAGGCTGAGAATGTGAGACAGGAAAACAAAGCATCCAATAACTGCAAGAAGAGCCACGTGAAGGCTGAATGAAGGCTAGATGAACTGGATGAACTGAAGCCTCTGAAAAGATTTTATAATTAACATATTTAACTCTTATTAAATCTCCAAGTAGAATTCTATGCCAAGTAACAAAGTGAGACTTCCTGAGAAATTCTGAAAATACATTTGCTAAGTTCCCCAAGACTAGAACTACAGACCTGATACATTTTTAAAATGCAGTTGCAGGAAGACAGTCAGATGTGAAGGAATTTCATCCCTTAAAAAAAGAATGCTGAAATATTCACTGAGCATGGAACTGGTTCATATTAGCATGTCCTAAAACTATTTAAATCAAACTGGATGCAAGTGCCAGTGAATCTAGTCTAGCCCTCATTTCAAAAGCAGTAGAAAAACAAGGCATCAGTTCTGAACTGCAGTTTCAAGCATAACATGTTAATTGTGGCTTTCAACAAAACACCGCAATGTCTATGCAATGTCTTAACTTCCATCATTTCCAGGGTTCCTGTCATGATTCTTGAGAGCTCTTCTTCTGTTCTTTAAGCACCAGGATACCTGAATGGGATTAACAAAAGCCTGTTCTTAAGCATCTGGGCCCTCTTGGAGCTTGGTCTACCACCTCTAGAGTCCTTTTTGGGTTGTTTCCTAAATGCATCTGGCATTTGTGTGGACTGTCTATTCCACATGAAAGTCCCACTTTCCCCAGGGTCTAGAAGCTTGGCTGAAATGCCAGTAAATCTTGTTTCAGGGAATACATTTGAGCTGATGCATTTAGTTTACCTTCAAAGGCTTAAAAAGGAAAGCAATGTTCAGAATGTGCAGAGATTCACAACTGCTCAGTGATGAAACACCACTGATAATATTCCCCAAATTCTAGATTTCCCTTCCTTCATGAGCACTCTTTAGGGATGCCCTTTTGGAACCTCCTTCTTAGAAAGAAGCAACTAAACTCCCAAAGCTCCTTCCAACACTGAGCTTGCATTTGCCCCCACTGCCACCTACACTCCAGCTGTGAAAAGCAGGCTTGCAATTTGGAAGCCACATCTGCCCAGATCCAGAATAGTTGGCCTGATTTCAGGCTAAGCCCAAATTACTGGAGCTCCAGGGACTGACATAAGCAGCAGGGACATCTGAGACAGGTAACAAAAATTACAGGGATAGAAAATTCTCTGGATGGATGCTTTTCCAGTAATTACCAAACTGCTAAGATTTGAGAATAACTGCAATTAAAATAATTACGCAGAAATTTTCCTTTCCATCAGTGGACCTTAGGACAATTTCTAAAGGAGGTAAGTATCACAGTTCTCTTAGGATTATGCTACAATTTCCCAGTAACAATACTACTTTTTCTGGTTTCAAGTTTGGCTTTGTAGGTGAACCTGATGACACATTCTCCAGGGCAGGGCCTGAGCTTGTGGAATGAGGAATACCTTCATTAGAAGCTTAGCACTTCCAGAATCAAGCCCTAGAACATTAAGAGATTCTTTAGAAATGAATAAACTGAGAGCTGCTACCATAGAACACATAGCGGGGAAAAAAATCTTTGCACACTGGCAACTGCTGCCAGCACCAATGCAGACCACAGGCTGAAGACTAAGAAAGGGTAGCAGAGGTTACAGGTTTCCTGCTCTGGCTCAGTATAAGGCAGATGAACGTTTTATGATCACAACTCCACCAGCTCCAGCTTTGCTGGATCCTGCCGTGCCAGGGCTGCAACTGGTTTCCTGTGAAGCTTAGAGTAAAAGTATGGTGGGCAACTTCACCCTCCAGCTCCACCTCATCCTGCATAGGCTCAAGATTTAGATTGCATCACTAGAAAAGAACATGATTTGATGCCACATTTCACTGATGGTTCTGGCTGGGGAAAGCTAGAGGACACAGTACAACTGGAACCAGGGAAGGGTATGGTGGTCTCAGTCTCTCTGCAGACGTGTTGAAATGCACAGCCCGCCCGGTTTGGGAGGCCAGCCTGCAGGACAGACCCACTGCTTGCACCAGGGCCCGAATGGGCAGGGTGTTCTGGGGCTGAACCCTCAGCTCTGGCTGCCAAGGTGTTTCCCCTGTGTATTAAATCCTTACATGACACAAGTGTGGTGGTTAGGAATAGGTAATGTTTGCATCTGAATCGCTTATTCTCTGAATGTTTATTGTCAATTCAAAAGTGAAGTCAACAGGTGAAGTCCCCTCCCCTGCCTCAGAGAGCTATCGTGGAGTGCTAGCTTTCTCCTGCTGAGAAAGAGGAAGAAACTGAATACAGATATGCCACTTGTCAGAGGAGTGTTGTAATCACTGTTCACTTTCTCTTCACATTTATTTTTGTTTAAGATGAGACATCAGATAGACAGCTGTCCTAAACTGGAGAAAGAGGAGAGCATCTGTTCATCCACAGCAGAAAATCCACAGTAAAAAAAGCCAGAAAATTTAAGACTGTTATGAACCAATCTTTTTATTAAAAAAGCATTGTTTCTTCAGTGTGGCTCTTGAACTGAAACATCAGTTGTTCACACAACACAGACTCAAGGCAGGGCCCTCCACACAGTGCTGCCATTCAGTTTCCAGATGGCTTAGTATTCCATGTTTGTATTTTTAAAGCTATATTTTAGAAATATCCTTGCTTAGAATTTATACATTTCCCTCAACATACAAATCAAAATTTTGCCTGGTGACTTGGCAGATTATATTTATGGCCTCTGGTCACAGCTTTGCTTATAAAATTGTAAATTGTTAAATGGAATATTTACAACTTGTGATTTCCCAAGAGCAAAATAGGGTTCTTTCATATCTCCTTAAAAACCAAACCAAAATAACAAACCACAAACAAACAAACAACAACAAACCCTGAAACATAACAGACAGCCTTAAAAATGAACTTTTTCCACCACAGATCTTGGTACTTCTGGTTTTCATGACATTTCTACTTAACCTAATAGCTTTCTACAAGTAAGTTAATGATGTATTTGAAATATTAAGTGATCTACATGAAGTGACTCATTTCTGTGTTTGTTACCTAGAGAAATTTTCTACTGCATACATTCTGTTTGTCCCAGACTCCGAACGGGATAGAATGTTAATTCACCTTCAAAACAGCAGATGCCAACTTCAGAATGCAGTAGCTGTTCATGTAACAGTGGTTCTAGAAAGGCATACCAAAGCTTGTAATTTAAACATTAATCATACTCTCAAGACATGAGGCAGAGGAGGGTGATTAAATTCCAAATATTTTTCTTTATTTTATTTTAATTAGTGAAAGGACATCCTTTCCTATAAAAATACCAGTTCAATACATGTTCCTTTTGGCAGCATCAGCATACTCCTCTAGGTACTTTTAATTTCTGTATAAATTATCACATTGGGTGGATCTGTGCTCCCGCAGAGTCTTTAGCATGCAAAGCACACTCAGAGTGCAGGTCTATTTATGTGGCAGCTGATTTAGCACTATTATAAGAGTATTCCAGTTTTAAAATAAAGTGAGCTGACAACTGGAGATACTGTATTCTTTATTAGCTGAAACATGGAGGTATTTAAGATCATCAACAATAATACTCTTTCTGCTTCTCCCTCCACCACACGTGCAGACACCACAGATACTGTTCATCCTCTCTGGAAAAAAAGTACAGTATTAGCAGGTGATTTTTCCCACACCTTTTATTCCTACCTTTGTTAGAGAAATCATTTTAAAAAGCCAACCAAACATTAGCAATACTATTTGCACTCAGATAATATCTACATGCAACTTGTTGCTATAAATATTAATTAATTGGATCGCCAATACCCATAATGCAACTTTATTTTGACCTACATGCCCTATGAACTAGATATTTTTTGGATTCAATTTCCTTAAAACCAACTGTCAGCATCATATGATGGAAGAGATGAAAAATGAAAATGAGCGTTCCTGCTGTGCAGGTGAGTGACCTGTGGGAGACAGCTCTGCCTGCTAGGATTTTTACACGTACCATCAGACACAGACCAATTGATTAGATCATCTTATACCTGCCACCAACTAGGCTCAAGAGACTAATTAGAGAGAGTACTGCCTGCGCAGGCACCCCATTGACACCTAATTTGCTCAGCCAAAGCCTTTGGGGAGAATGCATTATCTCTGCAGCTGCACTTCATGCATTTCTGATTTGAGGCATAAGCAAGGAGTACTTCACTCTTTTGAGCAAACTGAGTATATAAGCCCTTAAGTGCTAAATACAAGCAGACAAATTAAATCTGGCCAGCTGCCATAAATCCTTTTTCCCCTTCAAATATATATACACATATATACATGCATACATGTTTTATTTTATATCTGTGTCTATAATATATGTGCACAAATGCAAACATATAAATATTGTGTATGTATGAGTATGAATGTGTGTGGAAAGGATGGGTACATAAAGACATTTCTATAAATATATGCTTTAAAATATGCAATTTTCACACTGTATAGTGTGCCTTGCTTCACAGGGAAGTTTTACTTCTGTGAAATTTAAAAGAAATGCATTTGTTCTTATATATGAAAAATAAATGATCTGCAGTATTGTTAGCTCAGGCTCAGAATTACCCTATGGACAAGGCTCAGTAGATTGATGCCTATAAAGTTGCTCTGCATCTTCAGAGGTGCTAGTTCAAAGATTATTTCAGTATACAGCCTAGCTTTGTTGGAAGCTTTTCTTCGATGGACTATACCTTGTTTGTGGTTTCCTGAGGAATACTATTCACTACGGCTAAATATAAGGTTACTTAAATTGCTTTCTGCTGGGCTTTATTTTTATCTAGTTATCCATGCCCCAAATACACAGGAGAGGCAAGACTTAAGGCTGCCATTAAAAATTTATTCAGAAAAAAAAAAAAAAAAAGAAACAGAGACACACTAGAAAAACTAGGATTTTTTTACAAACTGAGAAGGGTTTGAAAAAAATAATTTCAACTATAGGCTGGTTTGTGATTCCTGAACTCAGAAACCTTGTAACACACAGGAATATAGTGGATTTGCATCACTTCTAAAATAGCACTGAAGCCAAGTATCTTCTTCCCTGTCATGTGTCTACAAAGCAACTTTCAGGAGTTGAATAAGGCTCAATTATTGCAGTTTAATTTCAGTTTCTGTCAAAGCCCATGTTGACAAGGTCAGTTTATAGTGTCAACTCAGGATCCTGCACCGCTGTAACTAAAGAAGTAAAGAAGCTGTAGCAAAATATGTGCAAGTGACCTGTGTGGCCAAAATATCAAGTGTAATCTCCTTTGCAAAACACATCAGAAATGCGACTTCCAGTCTTGTTCCTAGTATGGAGCATAACTCAATACAGAGAGAATATCCTCACCTTTCTCCCCTCACACAAGCCACATCTTTACCAATTCACTTTATATTTCTTTAGCAATTTAATATTGTTTAATGTTTAAATGATACCTCTAGATTATCTTGGCAACTGTTGGCTACTACTCTTTCACAGATGGAGCACTATACAGGACACTTACACATAATAATAAGTGCTATCAGTATTTAGCAGTAAACCGTATTTGACAAGTAAGTAACACAGGATTAACTGATTAATTTCTTCTGTGCTTTTCTCTTGTGTTTTAGTTACTGCACTGGCATTCTTATACACATGGGATTTCCCAGACTCTATCTAAAGTGATGAAAATTGCTATATATTCTTCTCCACAGTTTTAACTGATATCAATCATAATACAGATCCTTATGGACATATTGCTGCATTACAAATTCTTCTCTCCACAAAGAATTTTTCACAGATTGACTTTGCCTCTGAGCAGAGCCCTGCAACTCTAAATAGATTTGTGTGTGGGAGTTGACTGCAGTTTTAGGGTGGGTGCGAAGGGATGACCATAAAAGAAGTGAGTGCTAGACAAGGACTGTAAATTAGTAAGAAAATTAAAAATTGCAATAGTAATACAATTATAAACGGAATTATTTTATGAGTATACTTTAAATAAGTGACATAATCTCTGAAAGGTGAGATGTCTATGGTACTGTGGATATGGGGCTGGAAAACAGAAACCAAGATTTTGGCTTTGCTGCTGAATGTGACTGTAGGCAGGTCATTTCATCCCACTGCAACCTGTTTTGTAACAAGGGCTCTGGTTTATGTCTCAGTCTCTGGGTTTAGAGTGTCTCCCAAAATTAGTGCCCAGTTTTAGATGGAGCCACCAATAATTTGAATTATATAAATACAATTAAATTTATCAAAAATGCAATATTAGAACAGTTGCAACATTTGGTAGTACTTGAAATCTTTACTTGGACTGTGAGTTTTCCAAATTGTACCCTTATGCACAGTATGAAAGTCCAGCATCACCTGACTCTGTGAATGTGCACCCAATAGTCTGGCGCGGGAGGTTGATTCTGAAGAGCCAAGACTTATCCTTAAATTATACACCAGTTGCTAAGTAGCATATATGCATATCAATAATTGCAAATCAACTGTGCATACTTTGGACACAGGTCTCTACAAAATATTATAATGAATTCCTTCATAATGTGTCTTGTGAGGAGAAAAAAAGGAATACAAGCCTGATCTTCACTGTAATATATTTTATTCACAGTATTAATTTCCAGTGTTATTTAATAATGTGATTGGTTTCACAGTTGATTTGTAGGTATACTTTTAACTTTTGAGTGGCTGTGGTAACTTCCAAATTAGTTTTCTACAAGTCTTTCAGCAAAAATTCTTTCCTACCCTAGCTGCCCACAGCTGAAGTTTTTTCTTTGAGTTGAGAACAAAGTCCACAAAGCCTTTCACAATTACCATTTGAATAAGACTTCACATGAAAAATGGCCACGACTGAATCTACTACACGTCTTCTAGTTTTTGAGAATAAAGCACAGCCCTCTGTAAGTGAGGTCTGGGAAAACTAGTACTTCAGATGAAGATACTACAAAAATAGCAGTGTTATTGAGCTTAATATAGTTTGCAAGCAAAGCCATGGAAACCTTATTAAAAACAGAAATGCAATTTGAGGATTTTGGTACTCATCAAGAACAAAAAAATATTAGTGCTACTTGTTTGCAAGAATATACTTCTCAAACCTGAAAAACAGCCAAATCCCTACAGCTTCTTATAACTTTTTTTCTACTGATTAACGTGATATGTCTCAATTGCTATGCTTCTCACCCTGATAACTTGCAAAAAAAGCCTGTGAAGGAGGAACTGACTGAACGTGCATTGGAGAAATGCTGTCTCCCTGGATCTATAATGAGAGAACCTAAACCTACAAGTTTTGCCAGTGTTTGACACAATGAGATCCTTATCTCAGTGGTAGCACCAGCTCTCATCTCTGAAACAGATAAGTAAATGCTATGCCTGAACAAAATTTGTAGATAGCTTAATTAAAATATCCAAAAGAAAAAAAAAAAGAAAGAAAAGCCTATCTGTTACAGTTGTATATAACAGAACTCAGAAAGGAAATACCTGTTGGAAGATGATATAAAGGCATTAATGCCCTGGTTAACAGATTGGTTACTGGTTTGAACCCGTCTCTGGAGAAAAGGAGCTCCAGAAGAGCTGCTGAGAGATCTTCTCACTGCTAAACTCTCTTGCAGAGCTAAACAGTCAAGCGATGTGTGTGAGTGAGCTGAGCTGTTGTACCTTTCTACCATGTCTCACCTTTGTGGCAGAGCCAGCTTAAGAAATTCCCACTGCTGCAAACCTACTTCCTTGCTCCTGCCCTGCAGCTTGTCCCCCGTCACTCTTGTGTATTGTTCTGTGTAACTCCCTGTACACTGGATCACTAAAAGTATCAGAAGTGACATTTTTATGTAGAACTTCTCGGTGATCCAGTTTACACCAAATTTCCAAATAGCTGCAACATCACAGCTAATGGGATTGAAAACTGGTGAGGGAGCAAGAAGGAACTGCCTGGATAGAGCTAGACAGAAACTTATCACACTGTTCTTGTCTGCAAAGACAAAATGATGGAATAACATCCTTATTTTTCAGCAGCAGCATTCCCCAGCGCATTACTAAGAACAAAGCTTCATTCTAAAATCTGAAGCCACCTCCCAACTCACAAATGACTAATTATTTTCAGGTATCCAGGAACACTGTGAAATCTGCCTTAGCCAGCCACTTGAGGGAGCAGACAGAAGTTGTCACATAATGACCTACTAATTAAAAAGGAAGAAAACCATACTCAAAAGATCTGGGAATACCCATAAGATAGCCTAATAAGGATAATCTCCTGTACATGTTTCAAGGGAGCAGCAAACAAGAGATGGTTGAGAGCCCATGCCTCTGACTGGAAGTTCTTTGAATTTTTTTGGTTGGTTTAAATTTTTTTAGCAGTAAAAATATGTTGGCCTGCCAGCATATCAAGGAGATGTTTAACGGTTTGTAAAGCTTCAAGTCATATTTAACCAGAGTTCAAGGAATTCAGACGGGATAGAAAAGCATTTGATTCTTTATAGGTCACTATCTAGCTTTGAATAAAGAATACAGCCCTAGGGTTCAGGGAAAGCAGATCAACTGTGCCCTGCAAATACCACAAATGAAACTTACTGACTGCCAGTGTCAGGAATGATGGTCACTGTTATTAACAGTGCTATTTATCAACTCAAACCTGAGCAGATTTATTTATTTATTTTACTTGAAACACAACAGCTGACCAACTCAAAACCCAAATGAGATGATGTACTTGACAATCTCGTTCCACTCCTCCCCATGTAACATAGCAAGAAGTACGTATCTTCAGAGATCTTAATCAGAAATTTATTCCTGCTTTTCCCTGTCATGGCTTTTATCCGCAAAACAAAGTCTGCTGGACAAAATGACATATGAAAGACTACATGCCTGCCAGATGACTCATTAGCATTCACCTCCTCCCAAAAATTAAGCCCTGCCTCATGCAAAAATTAAAGTATCCACAGGTACTTAAAAATAGAGCATTTTGTATACATGTGATTGTTAATATTAGTCAAGTTACTTCTTGAAAGCCAAGTAGTCCTGGAACAAATTTAATGCTGCTGGTGTAATCAGTGCAGAGTAGCTGTCTGGAGGTGGGTGTGGACCATTTTGCTCTAACAAAGATTCCTTGGAATTTAAAGATACCTCTGCAAGGAATCACAACACTACAAACTACCTCAGACCCCACAGATAAATGCTAAGCATTAAGAAAACAAAGTGTGAATGTTTATCACTACCAAAATCATTCTAATAGCCTGCAAGTACCTACAGGCAGCTTAGAATGATGTAACGTCATTTTGTTTTGGTTTTTCTTTGAGAAGACAGAGTGAATGTTCAGGTGCAAAAGGAAGAAAAAAGAGGGATGAGTAAACTAAAAAAAAATTCCATTTCTCACCTGCATTTTTATTTTCATTAGTATTTTTCCTAGACAGTAATTTTCAAACCAGCAAGGAATTTTAAATCTGGAATGTGGAGTTATGAATGCTTTTGTTTTAGCTTGACAGAACAGATATTGCAGCTGCATTCTGGATAGCAAAGATCCTTCTAGCTAAACACCATCTGGTCATACATTCTGTTCGCTGCTGTGGCTTTTGAGAGACTAAGCATCATGGCAAAGTGGTCATGTCAATTAAAATACATTTTTTAGAACAGAACTGCAACTCTTAAGTACATATAAATTAGACAGTAAGCAGACCTCACATGCTGAAGCAGAAGGATCTTTCCCACAATTATAGTGTGTTATGTTAATGGCAAGTTTAAGTGATAGATGTATTTAAATTTTGGAATATATTTCCAAATATGATTATGTCCTAAGCTCTTAATCTATGTGTCCACCCATACCATGAATGCCATACAACAGTATTTACTGGCAGAGATATCAGGAAGTCTTTGCAGTTGAGATTTTCAAGCCTGAAATGTTTCCCAACCTGTGACTTCTTGAGACTAGAATGGAACAGTGGAGAAAAAAAATCCCAGTTTAGGAAGTGCAGTGGTGTCTTTATGAGATAATGCTTGTCTCTGTGCTCATTCCCTAGGGGGTGTGCTGATACTTGCTGAATACTGCTATGCAGTCCTTTCACCTATATAGCTCCCACTTGGGATTTTTGCTTAAAATCTATGACATTAGAAATAGTTACTGGCAGCTTCAGGCCAGCTGCTTTCTTCCCTGCCAGTTCCATTTTTGCATACAAAACCATATGGAGCACTGAAACAGAAATAGTTCCCCAGTGCAGTCTCTGTGGCATTAAATGGAAAAAATGTTCCAGATTTAGAACCTCTACAGAGCATCATTACAGCAATGAGGATATTTTATGTAGTACATCAAGAGATCACAAAGTAGTTCAGTGATTTTATTTCTCAGAGTGCCCACTCTGGTTGGGGTAAGAACCTTTTCCACGTGTATGACTAAGATGTTCAAATATTGTGCATGGTTTGGGAAGTCCAGCATGTGGTTCTTCTCATAGATGCAACTTTTAGAAACCAAGCAGGATCTACACTCTCTAACATCCAGACCTCCTTCAGATATTACACAGGCTTCCCCCTTCCTTTCTGTTTCTTAAAAGACTTAAATGATTTTAAAAAGCAGTCTCACACACTTGAAAGGCTTGTGGCAGAAACAGTAGATGTCAAATCAGGTGCAACATACTGTGCATTTTAAGGTATGCAGAGATAGGGATCATGGTAAAATGGAGTAGTAAAGGCTTTTCTTTCAAAAGTGCTATAAGCATTGGTTTTCTTGTAACTGCAAGAAATACTTAATCTTTTTTTTTTGAAGCTCCATTATAAAAGTAAGGTTTTGCATAGCTCATTTAAATAGTTTAAATGACACAAGGTTAAGAACAGGAAAGCCTTTCACCAAAGGTGGTTAGTCCTTTTCAAAGATTTCATATTATTTGAAGCTTACTTTCACTGCATTCTTTTACCTTGGCAGCTTCCCAAGAGGGTATAAGTTAATTAAATAGGATTTTGACCCTTTAACCTTCCCTATAAACTGCATCTTTACCTAACTCTATTTAAATAAATCAGATAAAAAACCAATCATGTAGCAGAATATATATTTTTACAGCTGCGGAAAAAACAAACATGTCTATTAAGCTTATTTGTAAGTACTTAGTAGTCAAAGCAACAGCCAAGACTCATGGATGATTTTAATTAAAATAAATCTGGGTGGGCACATAAATTCATTTATGATTGCTTTTTTCAAACTGAAACTTCTCTAGCATTCCTGAACAGCACAGCACTACAGTAAGTTGTTATTTGTTTGTGGCAACTGAAACTCAATCCACCTGATTAGCTTGTATTCATTTTGAGTCATGTAAAGTGTAAATCGTATATACAAAAAATATTAAAGATATGAGGCTGAAAGTTGTCACAGGAAAGAAAAGAAAAAAAGAGCAGAACAGATGAACAGATAACAATTATACCGAACGATACCCAGCACCCCTGTAACTGACATGCCCTGGGTTTAAATATCAAGAGGAAGTGAAACAGATGCACCAGTAGAACACTGAATTGCTCTCTACAAACAGATAGTGTGACTTTCTGTATCTCATTAGCCCTTTCCACCTTAAAATACAGGCTTCTGATTATTAGACCCTTCCAAAAAGCTTTTTAAGTTCATCCAGAAACAAAATACAGTTTAGGCATGAAGAATGACAGCAGTTACGTATGGAGAAACGAGTAAGTAGCTCATGTATAAAGAATGAACAAAGAACTAAGCTGCCTCTTTGTCCCTAAGTGATGTATGTGCTCAGGTCTCTGCATAGGCAGTAACAAAGACGCTGCTACTGGAGCCTGAGCGTTGATCACATTTCTCACCCCCCGCAGGGACTTCTAAAATTGACTTCATCACAGAAATAAATCTTTTCAAAACGCAGGCCTTTAGTTTGATATATTAATAGTGATACCATCTAACCTCCTCATTGGTGCATTATGTTCAAATTTTGCAGCCATTTGGTGATAAATACATGCCTTTTCAAGAGTGCTAGTTTTTGATCATTGATTGGGAGATATTTGCCCCTTTCCTGACACTCCTCTCAATGCATCCTCATTGCTGAATAAATGGCAGGAAGATGACAACAACAGTCGTATCATGCATAAGAAGCCCCCACTGCAGCATGAGCAGAGACAGGCACAAGTGGGGAGGCAGACCTGTGCACCAATTCCCATTTTCCAAGGTGCAACTCATTTCCTTATTGTAAAGTGCTTGGGGGTTCTTAACGGCATCATGTTTTGTCCACCTTTGTCAAACTATATTAGACCAGGGTTGTTACCATGCAGAGGCTGTGATAACAAGGATTAACAGGAAAAAGGTCTTCCATTTCTCACATTGCATAGAAGAGGATCATATATTCTCAATAGCAAGATTTCTCTGCTTCCCTTCACTATCCCTGAAACAAAGCTATCTAAAGTAGTATGTAGCAGTAGAGTGTCCAAAAAAAAAAAAAAAAAAGGTAAAAAGGCAAAAAGGCACTGGAAATTCTGGAAATTATAATAAATAGTTTAAAGGCATGTCAACAGCCTGTAACTCTCCCTCCTCAAACATTTTTATCCTGTCAAGTAATAATCGACAATAACGGTACTGTAAACTCAGAGATACATTCTTTGTGCTTTGAAAGGGCTTTGCATAGAGTTATTTTAATTATTTTCCTTACATAGTAAGTAGAGGATGAAAAAGATTTCTGTAATAAAAAATGTTATTGTTAACTCACTAATCACAGCTGAGGGACTTAGGGGCAGTCTGGTTCCTGAAATATCTTTGAGCTTATTTTACAGAACTGACTTAGTTGGTGGTATCCCTGTCACATGGATTTCAATGCAAGGCACCAAAACTTCCTTTATGCAGAAGTACAATAGACAACACTGGATGCTGAAATCATATCCTGGAAAATTCTAGATCACTAATACTTGAACAGGGAATTTTTATTAATTTTAAGAAGTTAGTTTTTCATTTGTAAATGCCTATTTATGAGGTGATTGAGTTTTGAGTCAATGTGTAAATAACATGCTATGTTATTTATTTTTCAAACATAAAATACATATCCCTGCTGTTTTGAGAAACTTCTGACCCTTAAAAGTCAAAGCAAAGGCTTCATTTCTCTCTTTTGATTCTGGGGGCACCACAGATGAGAGGGTTATGAGCTTCCCTACTTTGCTTCTTGACACTCAACATGCTTATGGCTTGGGACCAGTGGAGTAGCTGGTGGCAACCTGGGTATCAACACGTAGGAAGAACCGCTAAGGGGACCTTGGAAAAATGCTGAGATGATGGCCAAGGAGCCCCATGAGGCAGAGCAGACCAGGATGGGAGTCTGCAGCCAAAGCCGGGCAGTCACACAGCTACAAACTACACGGTTTCACAGCAGAAGCTGCTATAATATGGAAATAGATTCTTACCCTTTAGGCCCATATGTCATCACACCAAGCTAAGCTGAAGCTGCCAACTAAAATGGGCAATTTCACATGAACTTGGCAGGGTCACTGCCAACACAGAGCTTGTTTTCCACTGGTGCCACCCACTCTGCTAATCCAATTCTGTCTCCTGATTTGCTTTTAAATAATAATGAACACAGCAGATGGGAGGGGAAAATGTTGCTGGCTGTTAAGCCAGCATGCGAGTGAGGCTCTTTGCTTTTCACATATCTTGTGCAAACTAGCTCTAAATGCAATGTCTAGTGATTACTAGTGGTTAAATGAGAAAGCCAGGATTTGCCATGTTCTCAGTCACTTAATCCTTGACCAGGACAGGCAGGCAAACAAAACAGTCAGAAGAATAACATGTTGAAAGAGAAAGAACCAACTTCCATATCATTTAACTTTGATAAAGATAGGGATGGACTCTTCTTCCTATCCTTGCAAATACCATTTTTGATGGGTTTTTTTGGGCAGTGGCGTAATATGGGGTTGCTAAGCACCAGAGCAATATTAAAAATACCTTTCAAGTTAAACACACAGTAATCAGGACAGGCATTATTGAGCGTAATTCCACGGCTGACTCCTTTTTGACAAGGAGAGAGGAAACAGCCTGAAGCACCAGGTTAGGGAATAGGGATGTGACTGTCAGGAAAAAGGGCAGAGGGAGGCACGGAGAGGCAGGCGGGCAGGCAGCAGAGAGCAAACAGCCAGGAGGCTGCCTGTCTCCTCAGCAGCAGCAGGAGGACCTATTGTTCCTGGGTCACACAACATTATCTCCTGTCCAGCAAACAGCAGGTAAGCTTGTTTGCACAATGCACTGTGTTTTCTCTTGTGTCAGCCTGACACAGAGGATAATCACCTCCTACTGCTGCCTACTGACCTCACACTGAGGGTTGAAAGGTAGGAATCCCACTGGCAACACATCTCAGTGAAGGTGAAAGAAGGTGTCAGTATGATCCCATACACCAAAACCTCTTCCACTTTATTAGTTTCTGAAAATTTGGGAACTTACAACTCTTGAAAGGAGTTAAAATGCTTGTGCAATATACCTAATCTCCTGTACACCTGTAGTAGTCTTTAACACACGATCATTTTCTTGTCCCCAAAGAAACCTTTGCCCCATTTGCTGCTCAAATTATATGCTGCTTTTGTAAGATAAAGAGTTTTATTGAAAATAAGACCCCTGACTCCTTTATTGTGGAAGTTGGAAGGTCTCAAGTAAGTTGAGCGGGCAGACAAGAAAAAATAAAAAAAAATTCAGTATCTTAATGCTTGGAAAGTTGCATTTGAGTCCTGCTTCTGCCATAGTTCCTACATGATGCTAGAAAACTACTATCAGAGCTCCTATGTGATACTAGAGAAGTTATGTTAACCTTTTTTTTTTTCTCCCCCTAACAGAAATTCCCTTGGTAGCTCTCATTTTCTTTATAATCCAAGATGGATCCTGGCTGGTGCTGCAGATATGCTGAGCATTCACTGCTCCAGCTGAGGTCAATGCAGAATGAAATCCAATCTGAACATATTGAGTGCTAAAGGATGCAAGGAGCTCTGAAAAATCAGGCAAGAATAATTGATTAATTTTTAACAATTGCCATTTTAATACCTGTGCTTCAGCTTCTAGTGTGTAAAATGGATACCTTCATACCATGTCAGCTCATGGGGGTACTGTGAAAGTGGCTTCACAATGCTGGCAAAGAACTTGGACAGAATGCACATCATGAAAAGCCACCATGGAAACTAATGATTCCATATCTGGTGCAGATTATGGACGCTATAGCCATAATGCATAGGATGAAACACTGAATGATGAAGATGAAAGGAAACATTAACTATCCATCTGTGTTCACAATCCATTATCCTATAGAAAAGAGGCTTGAGGACCCAAAGTATGTGATCCTGGCAAATGAAAATCGTAGGTGAATGCATAAACCACAAGTGGAGGAAATTAAATTTGAAACCTTAATTTTTGTATATCCTAAGTACTGTTTGAATTTACCGCTTTAATAAATTTTGTGAGGCAGACTTTAGAAGAAGATAGTGTTGTTAAGAACTAATGGTACATCTTCCCAGTTAGTCACATACAGGATGAAGTGATTCCTAATATGAAACATAAGCTTGTCTCATATTTACTATCAGTTTCTTTGCCTTTTAACTGAAATATTTTTTCTGGTTTGATGTTGCAAGACCACAGTAACATAATTTGAGAAAGCAACCTTTGATAATACAGGTTAACAAATATTTCATTGTCTAAATGTTACAATCTCTGTTTTTCCATCTAATGTAGGGAGTCTAGCATATGCCTTCTAAAAATTGAAAGAATTTCATACAGGCATCTGTACTAGCCTGTTCTTTGTACTAATTAAATTAGTTTCCTCTTGAGTAAGTAAAGTACTGGCAGCCAGGAACAGTTGGGGAGACAGCTCAGAGGCTTAAGCACTGAACCATGAACTTTTCTGTTTACTACAACATTAAACAAGTAGACACTCTTGCTGACATTATGGGGAATGAAAGAGCATTCTGTTAAGACTGTTGTTTCATTACTGTTCGTGAACTACTGATCTTCTTAAAGAGAGATTTTTAAAGATACAAAAGGTATTTCATTTGATACAGTTAGCTAAATAAACTCATTATTTGGTTTAAAAATACGTGTGTCAAAGTTAAAACTGAATTTGAACTTTGAATCTAAGGGGTCAAAACTCAGAAGGGAGAAATAAGTCAAAGTGCCACCCAATAACCTGGCTGTGTCTCTGGTTCTGCACCTCCACTCTTAATGATCACAAAGATGAAAACTTTGTAAGACACATAGATCTTCAGCCCAAGCACCTCACAAGGGACACTGACACCTTGAAGGAGTAGGGCAAGAGACATCATGTCTCTGATCTTCTATACTAGTGGCTTTCAGCAACTGCTGGAGAGTTTGCCATATGTTTAAATAAAGCACAATGATAAAGAAGAACAAGCACTATATGAATGGAAGACCTAAATAGCTGCTCTTACTTCAGTTTCATTTTTCCTTGTAATGTAAGACCTCTTAAAATATTATAAATTGTTTACATTAAAAAAATACATGCTTACCACACTACATATACACTGAGCCTTTCTGTGCATATGTTTAGCTCAAAGCTAATCTCTGAATAAAAGCCCTTTCTGAAAATAGAGATTTATAAAAAGAAATACTGATAAACTTTCAACTATAGGGACTCTAGTGGTCACTGCAAAAACAGCATTGCAACACAAAACCTGTGTGATTTTGTGGATCACCCCATAAATCTTCTTTTGTCCCATGAGTTTAAGTTTTCAGCCAAGAAAAACAACATTCTTCATAAAATTAATGAAAACAAGCTGCTCTTTGCCTACAGAAAAAGATTTTTCTTAATTACATTTTTTGCTTTGAATCATATATCCTGTAGTTTGATTAAATTCCCTTAGAAGTCAACTAAAAATTAGAGCTTTTGCAGCATGAACCTCAAACGTGGTGTTTACTTGGAAAATATAAACCCACCGCGCCTTTGGAAGGTGATATTTGAAGCAAGAATAAGAGCAATATGCAAGACAGTTTTTATTATTTTCATTATGTCACTGCATAAATTTATTTTCAGGGCTTAGAGTTTGCAGAGAAATATGATCTGGCCAATGTATTTATTAGAAATAAATGGTCTGTGTAAATGAATGTAGATAAAGCAAGAATACTGGAATTCTGGTTAATCCCTTGAGGCAGTAAATCAGGATTTCTAAAGCACTTAATGCAAAATATCTGCATCAAGGGGTTAAATATATAAAATATGAAAAGTCAAAGACAAGAGCTAGATTAAAAGGTTACATGGAGACAGTGTTGAAAAAACTGGAGCCTGCTGCTAAATAGATATCCAGCAGGCATTTATTGAGGTTCACTGGCTGCAGCAGTCACTGGCATACTGTAAATGAACTCATACAACAAACCAAAATCAAATTCTAGTGTCAGTCTTTGATCATTTTTTAGTGCTAAAGCAGTACATTTTGTAGAGAACGAAGCTATGTGAACATGATTAAGCTAATGCAACTAATTGCCCTAACTGAAAAATAAAAATGCCAGTTCTCTATACCCTTGCTGCATCCTCACTGCCTCAATACTTCAGATGAGCCCTGTATCCTTCTTGGCAGACTGCGCCTAATCCCCAGTTGGGACAGCAGACAGTGAAAAGACATCACTCATTAATTTAAGCACTAATTGAATCAGTTCCTATTCAGCTGAAAATTTCCCTCCTCTCCAGAGTGAAACTGGTCCCAAAACCTAAGTCTTTGCCAGGCCTATATCATAATTCAGACTGAAGAACAATTTTCTTTTTCTCTGGCTCCCAATGCTTTCATACAAACAAGACTACAAGACTTGTTGTGTATGTACCACTAAAAAAAGATTTTCTTAAAAAAACCCAGCCCCAAATCCTAACCGCCCTAACCAGAAAAAAAAAGAATATATTGCTCATACAAACAGTAGTGTTCCCCGAGGTTCTCTGTGCAGCAGATGTACTCCTAACACGACTGCAGCTATCACCCATGACCAGTAACTGTTGGCTTCAAAGCTCAGAAGTGTGCTTTGTTTTAAGTTTTAAGGCAACAAGACATACCTTGAGAGATATATATATTTTTCTGCTTTTATGCACACACATGAATAAAATTGACTATTTTTTTTTTACACTACTGTAGCCCTGACCCTTTCAGGAGCTCCATGCAAAAAGGCCAGTACCCACACAGAGCTTGTTTGAAGCCAGTGTGGTTTTCCCAGTGGGAGACAGGAAGAGATGGGAATTACTGAGTTACATTTGTGTATTGGTATTTTCAACATAAATTAAATATTTGCAGTTAAAGCAATAAATACTGAAATCCTACTATGCATTGATACCTTTTAGATCTCAGGGAAGGCAAGTGACCTTGGTCCTGCTTCTGTCGTTCTAACTTAAAAGTTTTAAATTTTAAAGGAAATTTAGTCCAGATTGAGAGAAGGATTCCTAGTACCCACACTGGCTCTCCAGAAACTTCATTTGCTTCAGTAGGTCTTAATCACATCCCTAAAGCTCAATATTTTTTCAGCTATTTTCCTAAATTGAGTTTTGTATGAACAGCATTAGGAAAACACCTTTTATTTTTGTGACAAATTACAGTGCTCATCACTTTTGTTCAGCAAGGTCTTACCAAATCCTATTTCACAATTCAAGGAATGCATTCAAACTCCTATGAAGAGATGCAGAAGATTGGCTCTTGTATGCATCTTTTCCTGTTTGGGACAAGGCTGACAAAATCTGAATGCTGATGGCTGAAAGTCTGATCATGGTGAAATGTACTTCTTAGACCTTTTAACCTATAATTAGTAGTTAGGTAGTAAAAACTTGATGTTGTAAAATCGTTGAGCCTAGCTGAGCAAGCTTTAGGGCATTTTATCACTTGTTATTTTGCCTCTTGATTATCACTCATGCACAGAAAGAATCTACCAGAAATGCCCAGGGAAAGGCTAATAGTCTCAAAGCTACTATTTAAAAAGAAGATATTGATAGAATTAGCTAACACATAAAAAAAATGTGTGAACTGTGATTTGAGCTCATTATGCACACAGTTTATTTAAAAAAAATTGGCTATTATGATTACCATACATTTGTCAAAATTGATTGTAAAATGCCATTATTTTGACAAGCCAGTTTTACATGGATACAAATACTAAACAAAGACAACATACAAGTACTTACTTGGGAGAAGAAAGTCTTGAAAATAAAGGACATTTTAATAATTACTTTTATTCATTTCACAAAGCTGATACCTTAACTCCCATGGGTCTCTGCATGAGTGTATGAATATCCAGGGGACATGCTATCACAGCATTGCTAATGCATCTGGATTTGACCTCTGAGGAACAGTTTGTGTCATCGTGGAGCAAAAGCTCTGGTAAAACATTTGTCTAGATAAAAGACCTCAAGCAGTTAACCTGCACAGCAGAGGCAGTGCAGCCGGGCATGAGGATAATGACCTCTACCCAAATGGGGAAGGTACATCAATGTAACACTACGCCAGCAAGACAAAAGATGACGGCAGCTCAGCAGGAAAACATTAGCAATGATATACGTCTTGGTACTGTATGTGAAGAAATGCCTTAAGAAGTACAATGCCAACCTGCTTTTACCAAACAATTATTTCAAGTTTTAATATTAAAAGAAAATTAAACATCCCACCCAACTTTGTTCTTCACTTTTATTTTAAACTTTTGCTTTCATTCTGTTTTATTTTTCCGTAAATAAAAATCCTGATAGAAGTAAATACACCGTGCAGGTAAAAGTTACAATTCAGATGAAATAAACTTTCCTCATTTGATACATGAATTATTGGATGCATGTTTTTCTGACTTCAGGTAGTTATGACACTGCTCTTAAGCGTAAACCAGAAGAACTTGATGAGCCTTGTTTAGCAAGTCAAACCTGTCCTAACAGACAGATTAACTCATTTCTTATGCAGATTATTTACACTTAGAATACCTTTCGTTGTTTATACTGAAGTTTTCTTCTTTCTGTTTTTAAAAGGAGACACTGTGTCACATATCCATTATTTTTACCAGGCTGAATGCCTTGAATATTTAGCTACCACTCTTTTAGCACCACACCAAAACTTCTGGGTTTAAACTATTTATTTTGAAGTAGTAGCATGATCGGGCCTGCATGCTTATCTAAAGATCTTTGCTTTATGAGGGAGATTTTAGTCTGTGAGATTTCCTCTACACATGGTAGGCAGCTGTCAGCAGCAGTGAGCAGGGCGAGGGGTCACTGCAGCTGCTCTGTGAAAGCACAGGGTTCCATCAACATCGCAAAAATCCTGCAGAGTGGGAGCTGGGAGACCATGGATTAGAGTACATTGGAGTGTGTATATAAGGTCACATCATGTCTATCAAAGTGGTATCAAACTGGTACACTGTACAATACATTTTACTGTGTTCTGTGTTCAAAGAAAATAAAAGGAGAATGGACATGTGTGTAGCAGACCACAGTTTAATACAGAATTTCACATTGTCCTTTCAAATAGATGGATTTACTAAGTTCAGAAAGACATGTTAAATATGTATACACAGTGGAAATGTGTTGACTTGAGAGAGAACTAGATTTCATTAGTTCTTCAGGTCAGACATGAATGAGATCAAAATAATTCTTATTAATTAAATAGTAGAAAAGACTATTAAGAGAAACCAGATGTTCACATTTCCTGAATCCTACACACTAGTATACATAAATGTCTGTCCTTGTATACATATGTCAATAGTTTCCCATGAAATGCTGTTTCATATCTCCTCATGAAACTTCACTTTTATGAAGTTGGTAGCTGTGTTTAAGATAACCCTAAAATAAGGATAGATAGGTAGCAAACACATAATTCTGATTTGTGGGTAGACACAAATGTCTCCCAAATCTGCCTGTTTCAGAGGACAGTTACAGGACATTGAATGTCATATATGTCATGTTGTATAGAATCCATAGAATCCAGATATTTTTAATTCTCATTGTTAGGGTGCTTCAACCAGATGAATAAAACTTATGCTTAACAACCACAACAACAACAACAACAACAACCAGAACAAGTTACGGACCTGACATCTTGTGTTAGGAAACAAGGAAATGGGTAGGGCAACAGAGAATTTATTCTGGCTGAAATATGCAACAAGTGAGATGACTAGACACTAAACAATGTCTCCTATTTCTAGCAATCTTGTGCAAGATGAAAGCTAGCAGAGCTATTCAGGCAACAAGGTTTTATCAAACTACATCTGTCTACATCAAGTCAAAGGGTTGACGACACTATAACAGTTTTATGCTGTTTCAAAATTGTTTCCACAATTTTACAATTACTGGTAATCACTTTCAGCAACAGGAAATAAGAAATGTAGGTGCAAAGAATAAAAAAGGAGAAAGCATCCTGATTACAAACTGTACAGTTGTGAAGTATAAGCTGCTAAAACAATCCAAATGGTGTGATTTAGACTAAAACATCCCAAATATCTGAACCAGCAGGACTCTGTGACCTTCAAATTTCCTCTGAAAAGTTTGGAAGCTTTTCTGTTCACGGGGATCACTTAAAAAATTGCTGACAATTGCTGACCCTGGCAAAGATTGCAAAGCTGTCAAAAAAAAAAGTTACCACCTTAAGCACAAGTAAATTACAAACCTCCCTTTCTCCTTACCATAAATACCAACACCCACTTGCACAGTAAGCCCTTTAATCTCTTCCTCACAAAACCCTTCATGCCTGGCATTCACTTACACATGCATTTGCAGTTATTTTTCACAGCCAATTACCATCCTGCCCTCACCCAGTCATTACCCAATCTTCCTGGACACACAGATGCACTTGAAGACATCCTCCTCCACTTCAGCTTTTCCCACACTGAAGCCCTCTCTTCTTAACCACTGGCCCAAATACACCTGAACCACTGAGAGGTTTCTGAGCCACCAGAGCTCAGCATGAATGGGCTTTGTCTCTTTGCATTTCTCCAGTTTTGTTCTATTTTAAACAGAAAATCTTTGATGCAGGACCATTTCTTCCTGCTTTCCTGGGAAAGGCTTCTCCTAACACTGGACAGCCAAGAGTTGCCAAGACTGCACTGAAGAACAAATGTGGATGAATACTCCTGGCAGTGCCAAGGTCTCTCTTCAGCTTCACTGCCACTGACCTGGATCTGGCCCCTCTGCAGTTTTCTGCATCAATATTACTTCCCAAGCACCAATGCTCCTCCCTCCCACAACTGGGCACACCACTGCAGCTGCTGCCTTAAGTGATGTACTTATGATCAGAGAGGATCACACAAGGGCTGCCTCTCTTAGCCTAGTCTATATGTGACTACTATATTTAGTCAAATAATATTTCACCTGCTTTAAAAATGATTTCTCAATCTTAAGTGAATTATCTTTGTACATGTCTGAAGAAATGAAGAAGATTAAGGACAGTTGGTGGCAGAAATATGAAAAAGTGGAAAGTCTTCCATGGCTTTCAGCCTTGTGATTGCTCTTCTAAGCCATGGTCTTGGAGAAAAAAATTAATCTGCAAATGCTATCTTATTTTCTTATAAGAAAAGGAGTACAGCTTCTTCTTTTCAAAAAAAAAAAAAATAATCCTAAGGACTGATCATTCTAAGAAAAGAAAAGTTCCTAACAAAATGGAAGGGGCAAGGTGTCATAAGAAAAACATATCTCAAAAAGAATTTTCCACCAGAATTATGAGAAATTCTGTCACCCATTTCACTTTGAAATCCTATTTGCCACATAACCCTATTGCAAAACCATGGTACAGTACATATTTTTCTCCCATCAGTTCCTTCTTCTCGCATTATTCACAGGTTAGAGATCAGTTTCCTACAGCTAGTAGAGCACAGCAGGAGCTGAGAAGAAGTGACACACAGACAGCCCTAAGCCTGCGTACCTGAACTCCCAACTTCCACAATTTCTTCTGCAGCATTACTGGGCACATGATAGATGACTATTTCCCTTATTTTCTGTGGGGCATAACCATTTTTCCACTGGATAGGTCAGCCAGCTAGATAATCAATACATGCAGACCAGTGGGCCCCAAGAGTCATCCTGTAAGCATGATAATTACATCCAAAATGCTGTAATTAACAACACGCACCACTACAAGCTCCACTTTTCAAGTGACCAGAGTGATGATTCAGAGCACAGCCCTGTACAAAGCTTCCATTTTAGGCTACAGAACTGGAAAATTGAGAACTCTTCAATAATTCTATGTTAAAAATATCCTGGTTATAATTATTATGTTATGCTGGTAACATAATTTCATATATAATTATTGACCCATATTACAGGAGTAGGGCAACCAGTAACTAGCTTAAAGTAGTTAACTTGCAATTAGCTCATAATGATTTCATTACTTGGCATATTGTTTTCTTACACAAAGCTCCCATAATTTCTTTTCTAAAATTACAGAGAGGAATGCTGATTAAAAATCTACATGTGAGCCTGGAATTTATGCCCTTGTTTAATTTCAAAATAAATAAAAACTTATGCACATATAGGTCAGGCCTACTGAGATCATTAGGAGAAACATATTCAGGCTTTTAAAACAGAGGTACAGCCATTAACAAAATAATCTCCATCTGCAAAACAGTCTTTCCTTCCCTTTACAGTATTTGCATAAATTTAGGTATGTAGCAGAATATTTTCACAGCCATCCTAATCTTTGCAATACATTGGAAAAGTTCTTTGTGCTTCTTACGTGTTTTTAACAAATGAATATCTGTGGATTTGGCAAAAATTCTACATGTATTGATTACAAAAGGAAAAAAGCTAAACCTTTGATTTTATATTCTTTCAAAAAATGTTGATAATATTTGCACACATGTACAAATTTTTTGGAAACATTCCTAAAGAATAACAAAGAACCAGAGTCTTCATGTTTCCCTTCTTTTTTTGTTATCCTTTGCATTCTCATCTTCTGCTTCCCACTGGTTTCCCTATCTGCTCTTCTGCTTCGGTAAGAAACCCTGCTGCATGTCTGGGAGAGTTAGTACAGAAAGAAAGTCTTGCAGTGACAGAGCTGCTCTGCAGGCTGACAGCTCGAGACAGGGCTTCTAAATAATTCACTATGGGACCAGACATGGCAATTCTGTCTATGCAGAAATACCTCAGAGTCGAGGTCAAACATTTCACGTTGTCAAGAACAAGCAATTAATAAGTGGAATTTCCACACTTTGAAATGGGCTCATCGTTTGCTTTCAACTATATAGGTAGGAAATATTAGTATGTGTGGAACTTAAGTCTCCATCCTTAAAAAAAACCCAGCAAAAAAAACCCACTCTCAGCAGTTGCAACTTTAGATTATTTGGGAGTTATTTCATTCTCTTCTGCATTTGATTTGAAGGTGCCTGGTCAGTATAGTGGTAAGTTGCAGGCTGGAGGTGTTACCATCACAAACAGGAATGGTTCTGTAATTCACCAGCGGCAAGGCAACAAAAAAGGTAGGTTATGCAAAGACAGCAGTGAAATGCCATGTGACCAAATATTTAATATTTACACTTCACTTACACATATAATTAGATTTTTTCCTGAGTATACAAACATAAGCACATTTCCATTTTCACCCATACATTTTAGGCAGACTAAATTGTATAAATGCAATAGATTATCTGAAGGCTAAGTACATCCTCTAGGTGCATGCACACATCTCTGCACACAGGTTTCACACAAAAGAACTTACTCTCAGTCCCTGGAGAAGAGAATTTCTTAGCACACTTCACTGTCCCTTCTGCATTGTTACAAAACAAATGCTGATGACAGCAATAGAAATAATACTTCCAAAAAGAGGGACTGTTTAATTAAAGTCTAAAGAATGCAAATTCACATTATGAATACGTGCTATTCAACATGAAAGTTCTTCTCAGCTAGATAAAGGGGTTTTTGGGGGTTGTCTTTTTTAATTATTTTTTTTCAAACAAGCTAAATGTCTTAGATCTGGAAGGAATCAAACTGGATGTGACTGTGAAGTATAACTCCAAAAATGCTTGGAACATAACTCTGGCCTACTGCAATGTTGTTATTACAATTCTGATTTCTGCTGGAGCCATGACCATGAAACTGCACAGGAGTCACTGAAGAGCATTCACAAAAATACCCTTTCCCCCACCACCCCTCAAGCAGCATGGATTAAATAACTGCCACTCAGCTGCTGTCTTTTAAATAAAAATATTCTCTTCACTGTACATGTAGCAGTGGCAGGTTGAAGTACATTCTGCCTTTGTTTTGTTTTTCACTCCCCCAGTCATGGATCAGCAGGCAGGACCACAGTGAGGAAGAGTTTTACAAATTTGGCTTGTTTTCTTTTAGAACAGGAGAGGACACACCCAGAGGAACTTCTTGCCTCTTGTTTAACATGGACAAAAAACATCAGAAAACAGTAATTATTCAGATCCTACAGAAAAGATGTGAAATCATGTCACTGTTTCAAATAAAGTTCAGGTGTTTTCAAGGACATGCCCTATACCTATGATAAGTACGAACACTCAGTCCTGTTGGTTTATACTGCTATCCTAAATATTTTTATTGAAAAAATTATCCACAAATGGTTTTATTCTCAAAAACCTATATTTTTCCTGCAGAACTGGAAGTACTGGGGAAGAGCTTAGCCTAGAGTGTTAACTGGGTCAGAGGAAGACAAAAAATAGAAACAGATTGGTTTGGTAGAGGATGTGGGAATGGTTACGTGATCAAAAAACCTCCAGATTTGATCTTTGGTAGTTTCTACACCAAAGATTTCTTGTGAGCCAGACTAAAACCACAGTATTATGTACTCGTGTCATCCTCTGCTCTTTTCCCTACCACTTGCCAATGGCAACTGTCAGGGACAAAATATTCATCTTGATGGACTTTTAGTCGGCCTCAATATAGATGTTTTCATGTTTGTAGGAACCTTGAAAACTCCAGGTTGGAAGGCAGCTAACCCTGAGATCCTGAGAGTACTCGGGATAATCTACCTGCCCTGTGAGCTCACTCAGCTGTTTTTTGAGAAATGTCGTTCTTAAGCCTACAACATTATTTTAAAGTTGTAGTGCAGTTATCTACAGGTACTTTTACATTAAATTTCATGTTTAACTGTATGCATTTTCCTACTAATCCCTAATTTCGATACTTTTGGAGATGGAGTTCATTAACACCTCGAAAATAATGACTAATCAATATCTAACCCCATGATTTGATTCAACATCAATATGTGTCCTACAAATTACATTTTTCTTCAGTAAAACACAATACTTTATGAAAAGAATGTCTATTTACCACAGTAGATAAAAATCTTACAGCACTATACAAACAAGGAAAACTGCTCTGGTCATCTGTGACAGCCTCTAAATTCATCATCAGAAAGAAAAATATCAGTCAGTAGTAATTAAACATTTTCCAGTAGTGTGTAACAAATCTCAGATGCCCAGGGATTACCTTTCATTATCATGGAGGCTATACAGTGCTTTCATTGTTTATCTAACTGGCTGATGTTTTCCAGTGTAGGCAGGTGACTCAAACTGCATCCACAGCACCTCCCCAGCCAGGGGTGCTGGAAGAGTCCCACACGCAGAGGTGTCTGCATGCTTAGCCATTCTCTCAGGAATGTGAAATATTGAAAGCTGAAGACAGAGTCAAGACTTGGAAGCACTTTACAAAGCTTAAGTCAGTTCTTCTACTTATATGGCAAAGCTGAGAAAGAAGCTTTCTATACATATTTTCTCCCATTATACCTCCTCTCCTCCCACAGCAAGAAATACTCTCACTTATGAAGACACTAGGATGAGAGTGGTTGAGGCAAATGTTCCTATATATGGAAGAGTCTGACTTAAAGATAGCTCTGGATGACAGATCATATTAAATTCTCATCATGCTCATACTCCTCACAGTTACTGTAGCACAGATTAAATGATGAAGGAAAAACCCACTATTTAATTCCAGAAGCTTCCTGACAGGAAAAAGTACTTGAAAAACTTAGAAAGAGTCCTAAATTCCTATTTATTTCCTCTCGTGATGCCATTCATAATGTTAGTCTACATGTTTCAGTAAACTTGACACCTGAGCAACCATTTATGTTTTCAGTTAACAGCATTATAAAGGTGCCAGATAATATTTGTCAAAAAATGGTGCTGTTTTTCATTTGAGAAGACAATCTCCATAGCCAAAAGACTGTAAGATCAGTGTTGCACTATAATCATAATTCAAACCACAAGCCTATAATAGGTGGTTTCTACTGCCAACAGATAATGTTTGCTGAATATTAAATAAAGTGTTCACAGACTTTAACACTATATATAAGAATTTTCCTCAAATTGATAAGGACACTGGTAAGCAATGTGATTGTTATTTTTAGTGTCAGTCCTGAGGTATGCACATAAATGTGTATCTTTACAATCTGGTTCTACACAGACATGTTTTATCCACATATTTCGTAATTTTTAAATTAAATGTGTTTGCAACAACAAATATTTCTATCATCTGCCGTTTTCTGGTTTTAGGTTAAAACTTTATCATCTCCTAAAAATTGCATTTTATGAAATCTGTCTTTTTGTCTTGAATTCCTGTGACACTTAAAGACATAATGAAGACCTCTCCCCGAAATATTTTTGAACAGGAAAACTTCTAATAACTAAATAGTAAGCCAAATAAAAGAGGACTGAGAAAACAAAAAATATACAAGTCTGCTCTCACTCCCTGTGAGAAACATAGAAACTGGCACAGCTGAGGACCACACTGTTCTGGAGACAAGAGCCTCCTCCTGCTTTCCACCCTGTGGGAAATGAAGAATGGCTGGTTGGTCCACATAGCTGCAAACCCATTATTTCTCCTCACCTCCCACCTATCACCCAATCTGCCTCCAAGGCTCTGTAGGTGATCCCATGGAGGACAGATCCTTGGCGTACAGGCAGATAACATTTGGCAAGGACTCCTCTGCCTGAGGATTTGATTCCTTCTCTGAATTCAACAGCAGCATGACCACTGTCTCCACCATACACTTCTTATGTGGCTGGTAAAGGCTTTCTCTGTAAAGATGCCTGCCCTGTGCTCTACTCACGGCACTGGGTTCAGCAATACTGCAATTCCCTGCAGTGCTGAATGAAACCTGCTTTCATTCAGGTTTCTGTCTGAGCAGGAGGAGACGTTCAGGCTCCATCAGGGGCTTCAGGGCAGCTGGAGTCCCCAAGAGCAATGCCAAATGAGGGCTAAATCGGCACATGCAGCCCATACCCCAGCCCTCTCCTTTGCATCCAGCTCCTATGGTGGCCTTTCCATAGAGGCCTGCAGTGGGGCTTTAAAAACACAGCATGGTCAATTCAGAATGAATATGTAAAGTATGTGTACGTGGGCGTGCATTCAAGATGTACACTTCACAGCTGCATTTCAGAACTGGCAAAGCCAGAGTGTAAAAGATGAGAATACCTTTCTGTCAGACAGTTTCAATCTTGATAAAGAAACATCATTTGAAGAATGAAACAGCATTCAGGGACCCCTTTTGAAATTCCTGCTGCTTCTATCTAGAGTCTTGGTTTCAGCTGTTCCCTCCGCCTCTCCATGGGTAATTTTAAGCATCCCATAAACACACATGGTGGGAATGAAGGGCAGGATTGAGGAAAAAAATGGGAATACAACTTCATCCTCATTCCAGAAAAATGGAGAACAAACCAAATATCAAAGCAATTTACTATGAAGCTTGGTGGCAGACTGGCAGAGACTGATAGTTACTTAAACATACTGTAAGCAGATTAATAATAATTATTTAATAGGAAGCTGAGTACATTGTACCTACTTTTGCTACAAGCTGTACAGATTGCTACAAGCTGTACAGATTTCTTAGCCTTTTTAGAGTGGATAAAATAAAAAATTACTATGTGCTAGAAGCTTCTTTCTTTGCTGACAGGAACCAACTACACTTTTGCCCCCTCTTAAACAAACCAGTGTACTTTTCACTCCATAAATCTCATATTACTTCCTTCCTTTTCATTTATTTTGAACCAGAAGGAGGAGTTTCTAACAGAAGTGCTCTATGGCAGCAGGAGGAAAACAGCAAATCAGGATGGAAGCTGCATAAGGAAAGTAAATCAAAAGTAATAAAATCATGGAGATCTAGCTATGTTTGTGGGGGGAAATGAAGTCGAAGTTGACTGAATCCAGAGCTGGAGAAACATTACACATGAGAAAACACCATTAAAAATAGGCAGCACTCTTAACAGATGAGATAGGAAATGAAGTAATAATTTATAGCAAAGATAGGAAAAAACCTGCCAGGTTTGCAAATTTCAAATGATATGCAAGTTTGAATAACAAGTGCTAATGAAATGCAAGCACACAATCTTAAGGGTAGAACACCACGGAACAATTTAATTAAAAGGAAAACAATATGCTGTGCAACACAGGATCAGAAATAACATACTGCCTGATGTTTCTGTTCAGCTAGCTAGATAGTTATCTATCTGATAGGGCAAGCAATACGTTCTAGTGCTTGAAAAATTTTGCATAAAGGTTTGAACTTGACCTGAAAAAATATCAGTAATGACTTAAAACTTTCCAAGGAGGTATTTTCTAAAAATTCTTTCATCGGATTTTAAGTGACGCGAGCATGAAACAAATGGAAAATGTCTGTGGGCATAAGAACTTCTGCTATGCATGTATACTTTATAAAAGTAGCTTTACTTTCAAAGGCAGAATATGGCAAGCATTTACTGTGATAAATACGGACATTTTTTCCCAGTCCCTAAGAATGGTCATAAAAATATTCACCCAGTTTGGCGAGGCTTCTAAAAAGAAAAAAAACCTCACACTCTAGAAATATCATATTTGATATTAAGCAATGCGATAAAAGAGTAGCTTATTTTATATTGAAGGATATTAACTACAGTATGGGATATTGCAGAAGAAGAAGGTCTGCAGATTTGCAAATGAATTTCATGCATGAATTATAAATGCAAATGTGAGTAGTAGGTGATAATGAAATACAAGCAAGCAAATACACATGATAGATCAGATACCCCGGGGAGGCAGGGGAAGTGTGCTGCACTGAATGTACTTTTTCAAATGTCAGAATTGGACCCAAATGGCATGAGAAAGCAGCATCTTGTTGGAGTGGAATTATAGGAAAATAGCATGTGGATAACACCAAATGAAGGTAAAGGTAGAGTGAATGTTAGCAGTTGTGTAAGAAAATACCCTACTAAGGTATATTAAAAATAATGGCATTTATCTTAGTCTGAAAAAGAAAACACTGGTTACATTGCCCACTAAATTTAGCCAACATTACCAAACCTCAGAAAATCCTCAAAAGAAGACAATGTATGTAGATGAATATTAACTTAAGTTAATGGATAGTCTTAATTTACTATGATTAGTAGTATACAAATAAAATACCCAAGAGACAGACAAGGACAGTAACTCCTCCTGGGGAGCCAGGGCAAAGCAAACACCAACAGGAGCTTTTTCACTCAATACCCTTGGACACATAGCCCAGGTGCCTGCAAATTTCCCTCCATGTAGCAATGACAGATTGAAGGAACAAATTCATGCTCTCCTGTATTTTGACTGCTTCTGTAGTTAATAATTCAGCTGTTGTTTAAACTGAAGGTCTGTGCATCAAGAAACCTTAGAAGTATCTTTTGAAGAATTATGTGGAATTCTTTTTAGGGAGGAACTGGGGTCAGGGTTAAAAATGCACTCACCATATACAACTTTTCCGGACAAGAGAGAAGTGGCGTACTTTGATAAGGCTGTTGTCTTACAGAGATTAAAAACCCAAAGAGGGTAAAGTCAGACACAGCTACATTAAAATGAAAAAAAATTGAAAAAAAAAGAAAAATGTGAACTGTAATACATGGGTCTGCTTATTTCATCTTGACTTGGCATCACTGCAGTAGCTGTCCGCTGTTTTCCTACTGTTTTTTAAAGCTGCAATGATTTTTGTGTTGGTATGCAGAGGCAGAGTTTGATGGCCTTCCACATTTGTATTTACAATTTAAGACTTAGTCACACAGGGCTCTATTAAAATGCAGATTATTAAAACAGAGTACTAATAAAAGAAAAAATGATAAAGAGGTTAAGTATCTAAAATTATCTGTAACTTGTAACTTGATGCCTCATGTAAAGCCTATATGTAGATAAAATGAAAGCTTGGAATTGTTGGGCAACTTTGACAGCTGACTTTTTAGAACAGTTTTCCATCAATTAAAATCAGATTTGCCTGAAATTGAGCCAGGTAAAGGCTGGGTATCTGGCTTACTTTCCTTTCAGATATTTCATGATGTCTACCTGAAGCAGCTATACCAGCTCAGAGAACTTAGTATAATGTTTTAGGTGGCACATGTAAAGATATATTATAAACAACCAAACATGAAATGTAAGAACAAGGAAATAAACGCCTTAGAATGGATATATGAAATATTTAAGTATTTATATACTATGTAACAGACTGCCAGTAGTACCTGGGCACCCAAGGTGTCCCCAGGATATTATGAGGGAGGCATTCAGAAAAGAGCTTTCAAAAGAGCAGCACCATGGCCGAACAGTCAAAGGGTTAACTACACAGCTGAGTGTCTACTCCATTTACTGATAAACAGAAAATGTTGCAATTTTTTGGATTTATGAATTGCTGGGGTCAGTCTGTGTCTTGCACTCAACAGTGTCTGTCTAGCTCTATCCCTCACATGCCGGGCAGAGACAATCCCTCACCCGCCTGGAACCCCAGAGCCCTCTAAGCCGCTTGCTCTGTAACCTTGGCAGCTGTGGCTAAAACAATTCTTCATTTTTGTTTTTGCAACTGGGCCTCTCTAAATAAAAACTATAGAACCTTGTTAGCCAACAACTGAGCGTGAAATCATGACATTGCAATGCCCTACTCTAAAAGTCAATCAATATTTTTCATTACAGATTTGTACAGTAAGGTCAACAAGAAGAAAAATGCGCATGGAGCAAAACAGACAAAACAGCAGAGAATTACAAAATCTCTTCCAAGATGTAAGATTATTTTCTTTGTAATGATATAAAAAATATGCCCTTGATGTAGTTTTTAAATAAAAATGAAAGAAACCTACATTAGATTGGACACAACAAAGCAATCTGTACAGCCTGCACTGACACATCTTGGTAGTACAATCTGTTTGACACTCAAAACATTTACTATTCCTTAAAAAAAAAAAAAATCATTGTACATTAAGCAAGTGTAAACATAAGAGATGGGTTTAAACTGCTAAATTTTCTGCATGATATTTTCATTGCATTAATTAGTAGGAAGGAGGGTTAGATAGAGGCACAGGACTAAGATGGTGCATTTCAGCTTGAGGATCAGGGGCAGTCTGCTCCACAACGTAGTTGCTGCTCTGACCCATTTCCAACAAGTTTTAGCTCAGTAGTATACACTGGACCACTCATTTTCCTGAACCACGCTGAAAAGCATGAAGATAGAACCAAACATACCTGAAATTATTGGTAATGTATAGGTGGTCACTACAGACTTTCACTAGGCAAACTAGGTTTTACTTCACCTTCTACAGTTTTGATGGCAGGGTAACAATCCCTAATATGAAGCCTCATGATAAATCAGGATAATTTGGTAACAGAAATAAAGACCATACCTGCATTTTAAAAACCTTATTTTTACACAATCATACATAGTCTGAAATAATATTTTTCTCCTGTATTTGAAGAGAAACATCACTTTGTACCATCATATACTCTTACTCCCAGGAATTATGGTTACAATAAGCCAAATATGTGTTATGTGTTAGATGTGAATCTATTTCAGAGCAGCTACATTACAATGTGAATTGAACCTCATATCTGTACACTCTTGGTGAAAAATCACTGTCACTTAATAATAATAATATGAAACCATGGCCTTGATCTGAAGGACAGCCATCAAAGATGGATTTAGAGGGATTTTATAATCCTAGTGACTATTTTACCCTAATCAATTTGCTTGCTGAAAGCCCCAAGACCAGTATTTCTTCTGATAGGAACACCCTTGGAAAGGGTGACTTTATTATAGGTTTATATTGTTAAACTATTTCACCTGCTGGAAGAGCATCCAAAGAAGGTCTCATTGCTGGGGAGGAATTTGCCTCTTCATACGTAACTTCAGTTTTCAGTCTATCTTTCCTAAATCCCAAACAAACTCTCTGTCCTCCACCACTGTCTTACAGAGTTCAAAAAGCCAAAATACTTTACAAAGACTGAAAAAGAAAGTCACTTTTTAATTTACAGAGGACCAAAGTTTAGCTTGGTTGGTTAGAGCATGGTGCTAATAACACCAAGGCTCTGGGTTCCACCCCTGTACAGGACATTACTGAAAGAGTTGGACTTGATGGTCCTTTTGGGTCCCTTCCAACTCAGAATATCCTGTGAAGTGTTTATAAATTTAAAATGGCTTTTGCAAACTCAACCGTTCTTTGTGTCTGCAGCAAACAGAAAACACTATGGATTCGAACCACAGCAGGAACAGCCAAGTCTTTCTTGATGTCTAACAGAAGGCTAGAGAGGCTCTGGAACAGGCTGCCCAGAGGAGGTGATGGTATCACTATTATTGGACGTTTTTAAAAACAGGTTAGTCAAACATCCACCAGAATGACACAGATAGAGCTGATTTTGCCTTGGGGAAGGCAGGATAGACGAGATGACCTCTTGAGGCTCTTCCTGCCCTATTTTTTATGATTCAGTGATTCAGCACATAGCTTTGAAACACCCTGGGGCTTGATTCTTTTCTCACCTCATGTTATTTTTAAACTGGTGCAACTTCACTGACTTCAACAGAGCTTTTCCTCCCTGTCCTGCAGTAAGTGTGAGAAGAATCAGAACTCACATTTCTTACACAAATGGAGATTGGGTCTACCCTCCCACTGTGCTGCACAGCTGATTTCCTGAGATAAAATTTTCTACCTCTTTAAAGCAGGCAATATCAGTGATTTAAGTCAACCTTTATATTATTTTAGTAAAATCTGAGTCCCATTATATGAAGCAAAGGCAAAAAAATTTTTTTAGTAGAAACATCCTTTGCAATTTTCAGCAAATGCCAACTATTTCTCCCAATGTATTTCTCTTTATGTAGAGATGGAGCTTGGGACTGAGTAAAAGTCCATCTCACCTACAGAAGGAAGCCACAGCAAAGAGGAGGAAAGGAAACAGGAGAGCCAATACTAAGTACTTAGCAGAGCCTCTTAAACACAGACACAATACACTACAGTTGGCTGCAACATCTTGTAGACAGGGTATTCTAAAAATGTTACAGACTGGGGGTGGGTTTAGCATGTGAGCTAATAAGTGTGGAAGCTAATCACATTCCCATCCATCAATCTCTAAGGACAAAGAAATAGATAAAACATGTCAGAAGCCCCTGAAGCTACACAGCATCTAGAATACTACTTACTTGAAAATGTCAAAGCTATCCACATTGCACATGCAGTCAGCAGGTTTACACAGAGCTTCAAATACACAGAAAATCTGTAGTCTGTGCCACAGTCAGTGAAATACTATTACACTGCACCAGCTTCAGAGGAACGACAGGAAATACAGTCCATACTGACTAATTTGTTCTTTGGCAATCATCATCCATAGAAGTTACCTATCTAGCAACATCACCAGCTCTCTTGTGGCATTCATATATAAATATAAAATATCTCAAATATATTTTCTGCTCATTTGATTTTGTTTTTAATGGATAATAAATTGTCAGCTTTTTTTGTGTGTGTGTGAATGAATGACATTCAACACCAAGCGGTAAACTATGCTTTTCATATATTTAATCTAATTCAAACTAATAATAAAAAATATAAACATGGTTCTTGCAGATTTACTGTCTTTGAAAAAGATTGACTATAAATATAAATATAAATATAAATATAAATATAAATATAAATATATAAATGTATTTGCAGGTGGATTTTCACTTCCAAAAAATTCATAGAAATGAAGATTTTAAAAACTGAGAGACTTCACCTAAAATCTGCTGCTCAGGACTACAGCACTTTTTGAGACCTTTGGGAGATCCTGTCTTCTGATTAGTTCTAAAGTGGTCACTCCTTTTCTGTGCTGTCACATCCCAGGAACAGCTTACGCAAAACTTCATGAAAAAGATGGTGAAGATATGAATGGAAAAATTCTCATAGNCACAGCAAAGAGGAGGAAAGGAAACAGGAGAGCCAATACTAAGTACTTAGCAGAGCCTCTTAAACACAGACACAATACACTACAGTTGGCTGCAACATCTTGTAGACAGGGTATTCTAAAAATGTTACAGACTGGGGGTGGGTTTAGCATGTGAGCTAATAAGTGTGGAAGCTAATCACATTCCCATCCATCAATCTCTAAGGACAAAGAAATAGATAAAACATGTCAGAAGCCCCTGAAGCTACACAGCATCTAGAATACTACTTACTTGAAAATGTCAAAGCTATCCACATTCCACATGCAGTCAGCAGGTTTACACAGAGCTTCAAATACCCAGAAAATCTGTAGTCCGTGCCACAGTCAGTGAAATACTATTACACTGCACCAGCTTCAGAGGAACGACAGGAAATACAGTCCATACTGACTAATTTGTTCTTTGGCAATCATCATCCATAGAAGTTACCTATCTAGCAACATCACCAGCTCTCTTGTGGCATTCATATATAAATATAAAATATCTCAAATATATTTTCTGCTCATTTGATTTTGTTTTTAATGGATAATAAATTGTCAGCTTTTTTTGTGTGTGTGTGAATGAATGACATTCAACACCAAGCAGTAAACTATGCTTTTCATATATTTAATCTAATTCAAACTAATAATAAAAAATATAAACATGGTTCTTGCAGATTTACTGTCTTTGAAAAAGATTGACTATAAATATAAATATAAATATAAATATAAATATAAATATAAATATAAATATATAAATGTATTTGCAGGTGGATTTTCACTTCCAAAAAATTCATAGAAATGAAGATTTTAAAAACTGAGAGACTTCACCTAAAATCTGCTGCTCAGGACTACAGCACTTTTTGAGACCTTTGGGAGATCCTGTCTTCTGATTAGTTCTAAAGTGGTCACTCCTTTTCTGTGCTGTCACATCCCAGGAACAGCTTACGCAAAACTTCATGAAAAAGATGGTGAAGATATGAATGGAAAAATTCTCATAGGCTGCTAATTCCAGTGGTAATTGAACCTGGCATATTTCCTCTATTCTGGTCTAACTGGGATTTGAATATTTGTTTCCCTCAAGTAAAGGTTGTGAAATCCCCTGAAACACAAAACTATGATGAAAAGGTCCCTAGTGTGCAAAAGAGATTTCATTTACTTGTGCAGTGCTTTGAGATTTGATTCTTCACTTAAGAGTACCAGATTTCCTTGGGATGATGAAACACTGTATAAAACCCCAAGGAACATGGAAAGGTTTAACTCCCACTTCTGGATTCCTTTCATTAAGAAAATGGTATCTGCAGATTTGGTGGGAGGTGGCAGGGGGTGTGAGTTTCTGGCCTGAGGAGCAGTTAAAAATTAGTGACAAGTTTCAAATATGTTCAAAAATCTTGTGTCTCTATACTCAGAGAAACAATCTTTCAAAGCCCTTTAATGCCAAATCACTCAGACAAACCTGTACAAAGTTTCATGTGACAGCAAAATACGCAGCCTTGTCTTTTAAGAAGCCCTTTGTCAAGCACCCTCCGTGGTACATCAGAACACAACTTCTCTGCTTCTGAATTTGAAAGCCTGTTTTGCCCTGCTGCTTTGAAAAGGCCTACTCTGCATCCAAGTTTATCATAAGGTCATCTTCCTTTCTATGCTTTTTTGTGTCATTATATTTGCTTATCTCTATTAGATTCTGGGCCTTTGAGATGGGTGATGGCAATCAGAGATAGCTGCATGGTGTCACGTTAGTTACCACATGCCAGCTCATTTTGAACTACCCAGCTCTTCCAGAAACAAATACTATTCACTTGAACAGGACCTTCTTTTAACTTGTTTGGTTGGCTGGTTTAATTTGTTGGGTTTGTTTGTTTGTTGGGTTTTTTGTTTTGTTTTGTTTTGTTTTTTTCCCAGCAATGCACTGTGCACAATGGGCAAGGCTACTCCTCAGCCTGAGTACTAAGCATTCTGGGTATTTTCTGGGAGAAAACCCCCCAAAGTTACTTGAAACATCCTGAGTTTGAAATCTTTTTAGTATTATCTTACTGGTCAGCTGCCCAAATCTCTTCATAGGTAAAGACTGAAATATTTGCAATAATAAAGACTATATAGAGAAATAAAGAGGCAACAAAGTGCATCTCTTTCTAACTGTGAACTTTCATGACTTAATCAGAGGCATGTTTGTGTATTCTGTTTTTACTCAAGTTTTGTGCATCTCCTCCCTTTGGTACTGGCATATGGTTCTTTAACCTGTCTAAAGTGGCATCACCTGCTGTTTACTCATTCAGAGGATCAAATCCAATATAGTTAGAACAGTGAATACAGCCTCTTTAACACAGTAGTTAAAACAGGGCTACCTTGTCTTCTATAGAAACAAGGACACTTCTGACAGCATTCTCAAAAAAACAGACAATAATCTTCCCATTTGCCACCTCTCCTGCTCACCACAAGCAGTTATTTGCATCAGCATAGAGGCTTGGACCTTGACTCCCTTCATTGAAGGAGATGAGGAAGTGAGCAGTCTTTACTAGAACCTAGGAACCTAGAAGCAATATTTTCTAGCCCCAAAAATTTGGTTATATTTTTGTAAGACTTCTCACATAATTAGAGTTAAGAAAGTTCAATAAATGCAATTTACTTCTGTCTCAGTTTTCAGTTCTTAATAATAACATGAATTCCATTAATGATATGCATTCATGGGGTTGTCTGAAACTGTGCATTAACATTTCTCCTAAAGCAATAGCTTTTTTTTTACATGCTGTTTTCCTATCTGTCTGCGTAAGGCCCCTAGAATTTCTTTTACGATACAGCGATTCAATAATTACTCAAGACTCTCATCTACAAATTAATATGACTGGAGCATTTAAGTATCATTGAACAGGCAGGAAAGAATCCCGAATGGAAAACCCAGCCACTTACCTCAATGAAACAGATTGTGTGCAGAGAGGGGTAGCAGTCTGCAAAGCTGAACACATGGCCTGAGATCTCTGCATGAAGGAGTATTATTTAATATACTACTGCATGGTACTTAGTGTGACTGAACTTAGCCCTGCTCTGAGCCAGGGGAGCCACATCCTAAGACAAATGTGAAATAATGACATTTCTCTTCCATAATACACACAACACATTCCTAAACAAAGACCAAAATTTCTAGAGGAAAAGATATAGTAAATTTTTAAACACTGCAATGTACAGGCCTTATTGTGCACTTCGGGCTAGTGACCAGCACATTCTGCAGATAATGAAGAACTTTCTAAGAAGAAGGAATAACAAAGTTAACAGCAAATACGTGGACTGATCATCAAGACATAGCAACTATAAAGAAAAGAAAACATGAGATTTTATTGGATCAAGCAGTAGTTGATAGCAAAACTGACAGCATATTACCATGTAAATGTTGTGGCTGGAGGCGAGTTAATAATGGTCTTGGTAGGTGTAAGTCATTAGGATTTCTTTGTGGTAAATTATACATGGGCCTGCTTTTAGGGAAATCACCTTTTTGCACTCCTGTAGCTTTTATGCCAAATTAAAAAAATGAAGGAAGCAAGCAGAACTATTCTTGCTTATGTAGCGATTTTGATAAACAGGAAGGAGTCTCATCATTAGATTAAAAAAAATAATCAAATTATGTCAAAATGAATCAATGCAGTCAAAAGTCACGATAGTCCAGTCTGTCCTCTTGCTCCTCAGAAGGCACGCTTTACTGAAGGCCTACTGGGGGAGGGCTGGGAAGCTCCTTAATAAACACATTAACACACAGTTTGGTGTATGCCTGGTATTATCCAAGTGCCTAAGAATCTCACTAAACTAAGACATCTGTAGGGATGATATGCAAAGCTGTCAAAGTGAAGTACAGCCCATATTCAAAAATGCTAATGGGTATTAATATACAGATATTAATAAATAATTAACATGCAACAATCTCTTCACGTTTAAAAAAGATACTTTCAAATCTTTCAATCCACTCAGATTAGATTATGATCTCTTGAGCAAGCAGTTTTTTCAGTAATCCCAGACAGAAACCCTTTCTAATTGCCAGGACATCAGGTTTTTCCTATCTTATTCAAGATTATTATCACAATTTAAAAATAAATTATCCAACAAAATTATTTGAATGTAACCAAGTATTAGAAGATGATTTTTTTTAGTTAAAAATTCAGGAAAATCTGATTGACAGAAGTATGTGTGACAAGGCTACAAATCCAGCTTTAAAGCTCCTATGATTGAGTGAAAATCATGATGACCCAGTACAATCTAACTCCTTTGTTTCAAATCTGATAAAAACCCCTAAACTGATGGGTTAACCTTGAACCAGCAGGCTTTATGGTGGTTCCCAGCATGGAGCCAGCATGGAGCCACTGTACTCTCCTCAAATGAGATCAGGTATCCATTCTCAATCCAGATCAAATCTGTGCTGCTGGGAAAGCACAGACCCCATGTCAATGACTGTGGAACCATAGCATAATTGTTGTAAATGCTGGAAAATCTCTTTGTGCAGTAAACACACCTTTAAGAGAGTGTTATTCATGCAAAATACATTAAAGCCCTTACAATAATTCAGAAATTTATTTCCTGGAATAACAGATTTCCAGTCCTTTAAAAGACAAAATGTAGCACAGATGAACTCAGATAAATTAACAGTTATTCCATATCTGTTTTCTTCCTGCCAAATAAAAGTAAATTTCACAAAATAGGTAAGGTCTATTTGAACAAAAAAACCCAAACAACTAAAGGGGATTTCTGGTCTCAGAGATGACCTAATTTAACATATTTAGGAAGGAATTTCTGCCAGCAGGGAAGTAGAATACAACTTTCACCATTAGAACAGGACTGACCATATGCACACACTCAAGGCATGGCTAACACGGAGTGTTCCCCCTCTGCCAGACCAGGTTTATTCCCATACCTCAAGAAATAGAACAAAGCTTGACTTCAGTAAAGTCTAAATAAATGGCTGCATCTACAGAATCTTAACAGCATCGGCTGGGACTCAAACGCTGTTCCTTCATGACAAAGAACATGAGCAACACATTTCTGACTACAGCTTCCCAGCAGACAACCCTTTTGTCCAGTGACTCCAAACAGCTCTGGGTTCACATGACACGCACCCACCATACTACTATCACTCAAAGAGGAGAAAGAACTACCAGTTAAGTCCAACTCCATGGTTCAAGAGACTCCCTCCTCAGCTTATTTTCTCCTTTGGTGCACTCATGGTCTTAAATTTTTTATTACCCAGTGAAATTCACTCTAAAAGAAGTGACTCTTAGAACAACAAAATAAAAAGGAAACACATTTTCCTCCCTTAAAACCACTGTGCCAGCCTGGAATCCCCTAATGACAATGTGAGCCCAAGACAGAACAATGGCATAGTTGCTTGATAAACCACAGAAAGTGAAATTAATATTTTATAGATGGGAATGGAAAAGTCTGTCAGGAAACCAAGGTTCTGCCAGGATGTCATTCCAAAACACAACAGAGTGAGACACCACAATACAAATAAATCTGTGCAACTTTTCCTATGATCCTTTTGGTGGTCCATCTAAGTCACCTGGAGAATTGTATGAAAAGAGAGTGGGACACTTTTTTTTTAAATGAACACTGATCCATTTCCCACCTGCTGTGTTATTTCTCAAAGAATGCAACAGGAGAGTTGAAGCTCAGATCTAGAGCTTTCCAAGTGGAAAGGCAAGTCCATGGCAACACAAGTGATACCAGTCTGCATGCATGCATACCTACTTACAAATGTTTTTCATTCTCCTTCAGCTATATCCCATTGCTCCTGCTCAAAATTCCACAACTCTCAAGGATTTGTTTATTCCATTGTATCAGCAGTGCTGCAGCCTGCACTTCATACACAAGAATCTTGCATAGTCTAACATTATGAGCCATCACTGTATCTTTCAACAATTTTTGCTCAGTGATCAATTAGCCACTGTATAAGCATGGGGAGTCACCACATTCACCCTCCTGTTACTGTCATAAGAAGAAATGACGATTCCTTTATTAATATTTAGCATTTGATAAAGACAGCTTTTGCGATGTGCTTAAATTTTACTTTGTGTGTTCCTCTAAAAGACTGGAGTATAGATTTGTCTGGAAACTACTTTTTGCCTACCAATTATTAAAACCAATATATTATTTTAAATTTTATTTTCATTAGCTCACTCCCTGTTGACAAAAATGCCCTGCTTAAAGCACATTAAAATAGCGACTCACAAAATGGATGCTCTAATTTACTAAATAAAGTAAAATAATAATAAGATAAAGCCTTCATAGAGAATTGCAGCAATTATATCTCCACAGCTACAATATAACCCAAAACTTTGCAAACGCTTTGATTATTGAACCATGGCTGAAGTGAATAATTTGGCTTTCACTAAGAAAACAAGCACATTCATTCTCACCACAATAGAGAGAGGCAGTTTTAATTAAACCTTATCAAAAGATGAATAAAGAATAAACTGAATACCCATTCTACAGGATTCTATTTTCATCTGTTTAGTTTAAGCTTGCCATGTTCATGCAATAATTAACCACTGTCCAAGGAATGCTGGAGTTGTGTTAATGTTGGTAAAGATTTAATTAGTTCAATTATCTGGAGACTATTGAAGGCTCAGCATAGTACCAATTTCTTCAGGCTTTATACATACCTCAGATCAAAATATATTAAACTGAAATATAAGTGAACAAAGAAAATTTACTATTTCACTTCAGCTACTGAATGAGTGCATGTTTAATAGTTTTATTGCCCTCGTTTTAAAATGAGGTTTCAGAAACAGAATATGTAAGCTATGACTTACCCAGTCTTCCAGATTAGCTGGTGGGGGTGTTTTTTCCTAAGTCATCTTATATTTTAAACAAAATTAAGTTTACTTTAGAAAAGAAAACCCAATACTTCTTTAAGCAGGAAAAAGTATAGTTCCTTTTACATTTTTTCCCCCCACTGCCTACATATTTTATGTCTTTCAAGGAAAGTGAGGCATTTAAAAAGCATTGAAAGCAGTGACACAGACAACTGTTTCAATCTGTCAGACAGCATGGACAGACAGTAGGGATCATTTTAGAAAATAGAGCGGCCCCCCAGCGGCCTGACCTTCCTGGTGGGAAAGCGAACACAGCGCGGTGCTTGACAAGCTCACCAACAAAGGAGTATATTTAGTCCCCCCAAATTCTGACACGCTTCTCACAGGAAAAACGCAAACTGGGATGAGGCGTCGTTGGCTACGGCTAACAAAGGGTGAGTTCTAATTGGAGATTGCACCGTTACTGTGAAACAAAAAGGAAGAGATGAAAAGTGAAAACACCACTTCACTACATGCGGACTGTAAGTGTTGGAGTGAGCGCAGTTCCTACTTTTTTAAAACTGTTCAACTCTGTATTAGATGCTATTCAAGCTGCAAGCCCTCTGGATCTGTATGTGCAGCTCCTGCTGCCTTCGGTGGGAACAGAGCACAGGAATGAGAGCATTAGAAGACTTCCCTCTTTGTGTTACTAAAATATTATCATTGAGCTATTCTTTAGCAGGGATGTTTGAATAAACCACATTCATTTTCCTGTAAGGTTTAAATGACATGTTTATTACTACCATGGTCCATCCTTTGTTTTCCTAACAGTGTGTTTTGGAGTATGAGTTCTTTATAACCAGTGAAGGCTGCATAAAGATGGCCAGCACGTGAGAAAGTCACAGGAGTTTATCTCCTTGAGGAGCTAAGCACTGTAGGAGGATGTTATCACTTTCTTATGAAGCAATAAAAACTTATGAGCTCATATGAAAGTAACTGTTTTGAAATTGCATCCTACATTATAGCCAGGCTGGATTCAAGCTGCTTGTCTCTTTAGGCAGTCATGAACTACTTTACAAATTGCACTGCTATGCTTCCAAGCAGTAAATACCATTTGGTAAATAACCCTTGTGAAACACTGTACCTTATTTTCTACTACTCACTTCAGCTTGAAAAAGGTAAACACTTTAAGGAATAAATTAAACTAATAAGAGAAGGTGTGAACTGCACACTGAGTGCCAACCGATGCCTCAATTCAACTCCCCGTTTCTACCAAAATTTGATCTCCCCTTCCAGTTTTCTCTAGGGTGGAAGAAAAAAGGGAGATGATGAAAATCATTCAGGCTTTTCTTGAGTCCAGATGGCAGATAATGCTCAGCAAGCAACAGGATATAGCACATTTTCCATCAACCACCTCCCCTTTCTGACGACTGATTTTTAACTTGCACCAACAGTCTGAGGACTGGAGGTGCCCTATGGCCTACTGATTGCAGACTTGCTTCTGACTGTGTTTCTCAGAGAATTTATGACAACCATGTGGGAGAAAATAAGACTAATAGATGATTAAGTATTTAATGATCCACATTTATCATTAGCTGAAAAAAAAACTCAGCTGAAACATCAATGTTTGAGTGAGCATAAAAAAGCATGTCAGGTTAAAAATACCACAAGTCAGAGCATGTATAACTGAGAGCCAAATTTGATCATATGTGGACTCATTTACTAAAATTAACAGGATTGTAATTTTTCCCCTTATTTATAACTATTAACCAACTGTAAAGTAACCACAAATATATCCGTACAGATATACCCAATGTCATAGTCTCTGGTATCTTATAAATTGCTTCATCTTCTTTCCCAGAATTTCACCAAGCCTTAAAGACAGTACTCATTTTTACTAGAGAAAATTCAAGCTCTGTTCAGGCCAGGCTGTTGCTCACCCTAACACAAAGCATTACTGAGAAACATATGTTGCTTTACAATGACTGTTAGTTACAAAGCTGATGAGAAAATGAGCTAAGTATGTACAGACACATTTCTAGAACAAATAATATGTATATATATTATTATATATGTGTGTATATGTACACACACACACACACAATTTCCATGAGTATTACCATCCAAATAAACAATTCAGTACTAGCTAAAATCATTAAGACTATGGCAATCGCACACAAAAAATTGCAGCAACAAAAAGCAAAAGCCATCTATTTCAGGTGCTATGCTGTTAGATGACCCATTTGGTGCCTAATTATTAATCACATCCCTGAGATGGTGTTTTTGTCCCCTGTGAAAACCTTGGAAGCTGGCAGTATACACTGTAAGTGGATAGTCATTCTAAGGAGGAGTAATTTGCCTGCCACTACCTTTAAACAGTTTTGGGTTTTTTTTAAACACAAATCAGTTATTTTATTTGAACAAGTTCTAAGGCATGGACTGGGTCTGCTACAGATTAAGTACAAAAGAGGTTTGAGGCTTCTGGCTCATCTCTCAGGTGAGAAAAAAAACCCAGAAAGTACAGAAAAGATCTTAGTTGAGACACAACACTTTACCCCAACTAAATTTCGAAACACTGTTTTTAGTTGGTATGAAACTGTCTACTTGTTTAAAAAAGAACTGTGCTGGAGGAGGCAGCAAGATTTTGTCCGCCTCAAGCCTGAAGAGTATCTGATTTTTGTGCTCTCTGCATTTTGAGAACATAATTCTCCCTTTTCTCCCCTACTCTGAAAACATTTTGTGATATATGAGTTCTTCCAAGAAGTATTGGGGAACTTTGCCTACACCAAAAAAAGGAACCTTAGGGTATTTTGTTAAGATAATGAAAAGAACTTGTTCAGGTCTGCAGTGTAAGTAATTTTTACCACACAAATTCCTGGCTTTTGTGTTAGCAAAGAGGAATACTTTGAGTCTTTCAGTTTAGGAGATCTTCAAACAGACAACAGTGTGTAAACAATCCCAAAGTACATAACTTTACTAGAACAACCTCCAGTCTGTGTGCAAGGGCTTCAGAAAGGCCCCTTCATCAGATTTCCTTCTGCTCTTCAAACTGAACAAAGCCTTGGCTGACAATACTGAAATCTCCTCCTTTATTTGGATTAAACCCTCTTTGCAGGAGAAGTATGCAAATGCTATACGTGTTTCTCTTGCTGAGGCTACTCTAACCCAGCTATCTTTTCACTGTCTATTTTCCCCCAGCAGACCATCCTATCGGCTGACAAGGGGGACCAGCCTTTTAATTCAATCTTTCACAACAATGACAGTTGGATGCTGGGGCCTGCCATGAACTCTAAAAGGAGCTCATTTAGTCATAATTAACTATTCCCTGCATATTTCCTAAGGTATGGTAATTGTGCTAAAAGCCAACAAGTGAAGCATTCATTCTGGTTTTCTTTTAAACTTTTATTTTTCCACAGCAGTCTCTTTCTCCCCTCCTTCCCCCCAACCCCCCGCCTTTTTTTTTTTTTTTTTTTTATTATTTTCTTTCTTTCTTTTCTTCCTCCTTGGAAACATTTAGAGTAAAGAAAAGGAATGACGGTGGAGATAGGGAGCTGCAGAAGACTGTGATGTGGGCAGTTCAAAAGGCAAAGTCTGCCATACGATACAGGACCCCATGGCAGCACTGAGCTATTCAGATGGGTAAAACATAAAGAAAAATGAAATGAGTAGAATAGAGCTATGTCATTAATGCAGAATGATGGACATCCTATTTGGGTAAAAGGGAGTCATGAATATACATTTCTAATTCCTTAGATATGGTGATAAGGGATCTCTGTTTCCATTAGCACCAGATTATGTGTATTTGAACAACCTAAAATCTTCAAGTTACGCAGACGTAAAGCACTTTACACACTATTCCTCCCTCCTCCCCACAACACAAACATATACCATGTCCCACTGCATGCAGTGGGGTTCTCACAGGGATATGGTATGATGGATCCAGCTCATGTTTATCACTGTCAAGATGGAAAGCTTTGGGAATCTGACATGGATTATTTACCTCAAAAGGCAAAATATGATCTCAAGTCTGTCCTTATCTGTTTTCTGGTTTAGTGTAAATGAAGGAAGGGTTGACAGCACTCTCTGTTTACTTATAGGCTTTGCATCTGTTGAAATTCTCTTGCATCTGTTTAAATTCTCCTGCCTTTCAGAAAGTTTGGGACCTACTGGACACTTTTCCATCATAAATGTACGTAGTGCTTACACAAAAGCAAGAGAAAACAAAGCTAAATGTCTTCACATTCCAATCCCCTTTCCATTTGGATGTGCACCAGGAGCAAAGAAATCACTGGCCTTTGCAAAGAATGCATGGCAGGGCCATGTGTGTGCATGTGTGTGCTGAGGGCAGCGTGTGTTAACACTGCAAGCTCAGCAACTGCGCCAAAAGGGCCAGACACAGCACTGAGGTTCTTTATTCTTATGCAGCATTTTTCCAGAGCCACAAAATGTGGTAGGACCTTCCATGAACAAGGTGAGTAGGATCTGTGAACTACAGAATTTATATTCCATGTTTCAGGCATAATGTAACAAATACAGTCAATAAACAAAGAAAGAGATACGGAAGAGAGAGGGCAAAACTTCAGACAACAAGGTCATGTAACAACTATGTTCACATATTAACAATCCTGTTTTCACTTTTTAGTAGCACTCATCTATAAATATATTACATTTTCTTTAAACTTGTAAAAGAGTTAAGAATTAAAAGCTGCAATTTTTTTAGTTTAAGTGCTAGAGTACAAAAATTGTTCTGAAAAAAGAATCTTAACGTTGAAGAGTAAGGTGGGTAAATGTTTCTAAAATCCTTTCCCCTCCCTTTATTTCTAGACTATGTCAATTCTGTGGATCGATATGGTTTTTAATGGCAGGCAAAAACACACTAAGACCCAAGCTGACAGGCTGTTGCTGAAACTCTTAATGATCTGTTTTATCAACATGGTCTGGGATTTTGTTTTCTTAGGGGAGGAGGTTTGGGGGTGGGGAATGTTTGTTTAACTTCTGTGCATTATTGTGATCACAACACACAGTGGATTAACAACAGAAATTTAAAACAGAGCATCTCTCAATAGACATGAGCTGAAAATGTTGATGTTTGTTACCAAGAAACTGTGCTTGTTTCCACGCAAATAAAATAGGTGAGAAACACCACATAGACAAGAAGGTTTGCAGATCTCACCTGGCAGAGCTCCTGCTTTTTTGCCTGCAGTGTTCTAGCTGCTCTTGAGCAGCCTCCAGTCCAGACCCTGAAGTCCCTTTTTCTACCTCTAATGATTCTATAAAGACCCCTGCGTTTGGACTGCATTGCGTTTACTCTCTTCCTTCTGCAGGAACTCATGGAAAGAGAATTAGATTTCTAAATCACTTTGCTCATTGAGGCATATTTCAAACATCTTTCCAAATCCCCAGGTGTGCTGCAGTTTCTCTGCCCTGCATTTAGGAGTCTGGATGAAGGAGAGGAGACTGTCCTGCCAATCTGGTGACATGAGCAGTGCTGTGACTCATTAGCAAGTCTCCTATTTTTGATACCACACAAGCTGGTACAGTAGTTTCCCAGAAAATTGTGAGGTTTGGAGATGATTTTGGGGAGAGTAGGACAGCCTATACGAGAGCAATTCCAGGATTTTAAAATTCTGAAAATCTCAGCTTTTATGTTCCCTGAGGAAAAACAGCAAGGGTTAATGACTGAAAAGCAATGCTCCAGCTACGAAGAAAATCAAAATCAAGACTTATGCACAAAGTTCCTGGTGAAGGATTTTGACTGGGTCAGGTCAAGAAATCTTCAATATGCTCAATCTATCTAAATGTACCTCCTTAAAGATTTGATAATATATATAAATTATTTTTGGGGTATTTAATATAGGGGGGAAGACTTAGTAAAAACACCCAAAATGGTGGTGAGACAGTGTCTTATAAAAGAATTTTGAGAGAGATATCCTTTTACTGCAGCCCAAGTTAACAACACAGATGAAAAAGATTAAAAAGTGAAGGATATCAAAGTCAAGAACTACATACATATATTTAAAAAATGGTATGGCCCAACCCTAGGTTCAATTTATGGATTGTTTTATACTGCTCTATTTAATTTGAAATATAATACATAAAGCAAAAGTTGAAATGTTTCTGATTGAACCACATTTCATCAACAGTTGCTCACATTACACAGAGTTATTTAGATGACCTCAGGGCTCACTGGATTTTTCCAACACTCTCTACATATCCACCTTCTAAAAAGCCAAAGGCAATTCATACAGAAAGTGTTTTTACACCCTGGTAATGATAAAAGGAGTCACTGATAGAATATGGGCCATGTGTTAGAGCTTCTGGCCTGAAAAGTGATTCACAAAGATTGGTAATGTCACACTAGCAAGAAATCACACCAGCGATTTCTCAGAAATAAGGGGGAGAAAAGATATAAAAATCAGATGATGAATATGTGATTTTCCCACTCATTGCTTCTGCCTGATCTTCCCTAGAGAGTCAAGGAATAAACCAGTATTTATTTAGAATAGAAAAGCCAGGGTCTGAGTGAATGGCAAACAGCTGCAGGAATAATAAGTTTTGAGGGGCAGTAAGGAATTTACTACTAATTCCTTCCTGGCTACTATTCTTCATTTGAATTACCAAGTTCCTAGAAGCTAAGAAAATAGGGTCAGCTTAAAAAAACCTGAAGTTAGTTTAAAAAATGGGGAGTAATGGTTAACTTCTTTCTTCTGTTTCAGACTACACTTCTTTTTCTTGTCAGAAAATGTAGATATGTGGGAAATATTTGTTATTTAACTATTATTTTCTAATTCTGAGTGATAACTTCTTTGGTCATGAACCTAGGACATACACAGGTCAATAATCTGTGTCACACACAGTCCTAGAAAAGAGCTTATCTGCACCTGCCAGATTTCCCAGCCAAAATATCCTTCTGCTCATGTCCAAGCAGCTGTTGCCAGATGCAGACAGACACTACAGCTACCACAGATCCCTCAAATACACCTCAGGGTTAAAATCTAGCAGGTCTGTCCAGTGCTTACTGATCCTTGTCTTTACTCCATGGAGCTCAGAGACTTGGACATTTCCCAGTTTATTCTCTTTTCCCAACAGAAGCCATTTTCAAACTCCATACAAATAATTTAAATGCATATCACTTCCTCAAACAAAGTACCAGAGCAGACATTAAGTAACGAGTACTTTCTGAACTTTTCAAAGTAGTTTCCAGTTTTTTACTTAAATACCAGTTGGGCATCTGCAGAGCTACCCAGGGTGGGAAAAATTCTACCACAGGATCTGCACAGAGGATATTTTATTCCGATATTTTTCTCTCTTTATTCAGCTTTGCAAAGGACTGAGCCTGGGTGTTCATTAGTGCAGACTACAGCAGCCAGTGTTCACAGTGCCTATCTGAAAGAACTTTACACTAAAAAGGTATCTGGGAGGTAAAGAATGCCCTTTTTATGGTGCTTTAGTAACTTTTCTTTTTTGCAAACTAGCAGACTGTTAATGCTGAGCTTTTTGCATGAAATACAAAACAGAAAACACTCATCTGTAAGATTCTGTACAAATATTTTGATTAAGAAACTCCTTTTAAAAATCTGATTCTGATTCACATTTGGTGGAGAAAGGGAAATCCAACAGCCTGTGGTTACTCAATAAAGCAAATACTTGCTACTCTATTACCAACGTAAAAATTTTGATGGATGGAAGAAAATGAAAGCTGAAAAATTCATCAAGAATCTGAACAGTAAGCAACATTCCTCACCATCCAACCAAGAGACTGCTTAAGCATGAGCTCCAAACTTCTGAGAAAAGTACACGTTTAATATACAAAAGACAAAATTGCTTAACAAGAAGAGATACAGTTTGCAAAATAGTTCTTCAGGAACCCTTTCAGCTTTCAAGTCTCATTTTCTCAGCCTGAGATGGTATTGTTGTGTCTACGTTACTTTTGTTAAGGGAGCCAGCTCTACTCCCTTGAAGTCTGTGGAATTCTCCCATTGTCTTCAGGAGGAGCAGAGCTAGACACCAAGCTGCACAAAGATACCGTGAGTCTGGCAGGTACCATGATCCCATCTTATTTTCTTAACATTTCTTAAAAAAACTGTATGCGAGGGGAAAAATCTGCTGATATGCAATATGCATTTTATATGAAAATACAGACCAGTGAAGCAAATGAATGGTTAGCAATATTAATAGCCAGGGGCTTGTTAAACTGCCTGGGATGAAGAGTTTGCCTGCAATTTTACCTCTACAGGATATCTAGAAGAAGACTAAGCATTTTGTAATGCTGATATTTTATATATGCATTCTTTAAGACCCTGACAGGCAGTAGACCCTGTAGTCTTCATTTCAGATTAAATTTTATACAGTAAGCCTAAATGCTTTATTTATTTTTAAATCCATACTTTCTAAGGGTATGTAGTTTTTTTGGAAATAAAATTATATCATGCAACTGAAATTGCATTCTGATTTTATGCAGTCCGACTAAGCATTAAAAATGAGCTCTTTTAAAATTCAACTTGCAACAGGAACATGTCTTTTTACAAGAGCAGCTTGCAGAAAACCCCCAACCCCACTTCATCCAGAAGACAAATCACTGCCCCATGTTAATAATGAATGCAGCCCATATCTACCGCGTTCTGTTAAATTGCTAAAATTGCCCAGATAAACCATTTGAGAGTATGTCAGGTTTAATTAATACAACATGACCTGATCACTTCCACAGTTGGGAAGAAAGAAGTTGGCATTCTTTAAATCCACAGCTCAACCTGGAGATTATGCTAAATTGCTTCATTCATAGTCCACACTCCTCCACACATGTCAGGAGGACAGCATTTGTCCCCTCTAGTGATAAACAAATTATACATGAAATCAATTCCACTTCACAATAATTTTCCCTATTGGGTATTATCTTTCCTCCTCTGCTCCCTCCAGTTAAGCTTGCATCCTGTAACTTGCTAATGAGCTGGGGGCTTTCAGTTCCAGGTGGCACCCCCTGCCTCGAAGTCATGACATTTCCCATTTCGAATGCTGCTGGCATTTTTCGACAGCTCCTGCTAACCAGCCTTTTTGACCTGCACTAAGAGGAACTCATCTGATCGAATGCTCTAACCTGCCAATCACGCCAGCAAATGATCTTCACAGTCACTCCCAAGGCAGGAGGGGGAAAAAGAAAAGGGAGAGCAAGAGAGGGGGAGCGAGAGAGGCAGCTAGAGAGTGATGGAGCAGGCAAGCAGGCAGCCTCTGCAGCTACCTAATGAGAGTACTTTAAGTCTCTGAGGCAGCTGAAACATTGAAAAACTGGTGGGAAAATTAGGACAGAACTGAATGCCTGGTGCTGTTATTACTGCTTTCTTTACACCCTGAGATCATTTTGAAAGCAATACCTCTGAGATGTGCCATTTTCAAAAGAACAGAAGTTAATTTTTCCATATAAATAGAAAACAGATATATTTTTCCCTGCCACCATCAATATGCAAACCTCATAATTCTGCTCTGCCAAATGGCGTTCTTTACAGAATTAATTAGGAGCTGTAAGCTCGTTAAATGAGTATCTTCACCTAGGGATGATTATGAATATTTTTTTGTTGTTGATGTAAGCCATAAATAGCACTTTTAACCTAATTTAAATGCTGGCAACATTTACACCTCCGTATTTACAAATGTCTGCTCACAGATACATAAAACAACAAATAAAGTATCTGCAGAGTCTAGATGTCATTTCATGGGCTGAAACCAAGCAGAGTCATGATAATGACTCAGTTGTTTTGATTTTGTTCCTTTTATGATGTGACAGATTACTTAGTGCTGAATCTTTCAAGCACAGAAGGATAGATTTAATTGTGTAGATTTTCTCTCCCTTCAGACTATAAGATAACTAGATTTTAATACACATGTAATGCACATACTGAACAAGAGAGGTATTAAAAGCAATTGTAAAATAAAAATTTCAGGGCGAAAACTTAAATAAAAAGGCTGTGATTGTTTTGTTAACAACAAAAAAAGCCAGAAAATATGATGCGCGATTAGTCTTTATATTAACATAAAAGAGGGTTACAGAAATGGCTCTACAGAATTAAAATCTAGGTTACTAATGGCGGAGAATGATCGCCCATAATTACTAATTCAAAATACATGTATGGTCCAAAACAACATAAATAATTTATAAGAAGACCACAAAATTATGGAAATACTCAATTTTGTTTCCACTTCTTAAGATATCCAAAGATGGTATTCCAAGGCTATTCTTCTACATTAGATATTTTTATTTGAGAATTTAGTATTTTTTCCTGAAGTTTTTGTGTTCCTCCTGAGACTTAACAATTAACATTAGGAGGATGTGGGAAACCCATCCATCCTCATCCCACTTATGGGGAAGATTAAATTAATATAATTTATTAACTGAGTAATTAAACTATTGCAACATTTTTAGGCAAGAATCTTCCCACAACTAGGAGTATTCAGGGCACATTTACTTTAATGGGTGTTGCCTTCAGACCCAATTTTGCAGTGGTTGGTGTAGTTTGTCTATTTCATGGAGAATCAGGCAATGTAAGCCACAGACTCAAAATGGCACCAGAAAGCTTGTCCTCCACAGAAAAAAATCCAGTATATGGAATTACTAAAATTATTTTTTTGTTTACAATTTGGCTGAAAGTAAAATGTTCTGTTAACTCTGAATGCTGCAAATGGTGCCTGAGAGGCAATGCCTCTCATTAGCTTTGCTGTCTGTCTGGGTTATGGGCTGTGTGTCAGCACTGGAAGCCTCTGCTTTGTCTGGAAACCTCAGTTTCTCCCCTCCAGTGGTTCCACTTTCCTCGTAGACAAAGCCTAACTGAGGAGTCACGTGAGGAAATAATCCTAAGGGAGAGGTGACTGTCCACGGGAGAATAGGGAGAGTTGAGACCCGCTTTTGCTTCCCTCCCAGTCACTGTCATCTAGACATTGTCCTCGCCGCATTCAAATGTCATCCCAGACTATCAGCCCACTGGAACTCAAACGGCCTTTCATGCCTAGACACTTCTTAAGCATGAACAGACCACAAAGACTGTCTAGTGGGAATTGCGTGCTATCCTAATATTAATAATGCAATATAGTACACTTATGGCACAGAAGATTCCACCTTTCGTCTCCTAAATTTATAGCAAACAAACTGGAAAGACAGATAAACAGCACTGCAACTGAGCACATGCATTCATGCAAATACCACTAATATCTTTCCTACAGCATAAATGACTGTAAAATTACAAACCTCTACACTAAAAATTATTTGAAAATGAATCTTCACAGTGCCAAAGACAACTTATCATGTATTAGAAACGAACTGAAAAAAGGCTCCATGGTACAAGGAAATACGGTATTGTCCTTTGACAAAAGTTATCCATAATAGTGGTAACACTTTGTTTTCCTTCTGCCAGCTCTGCAGCTGATCTGGCCATGACACAATACAATTTAAAAAACATAATGTCAATAAATATGTAGCCACTAGTGTCACACAGGATGACATAGAGTATATAACTGCAGGGAAGAAATCAGTATCTTCTAGCAGTGGAGGTTTGAAACACTTGTCCTACCAAGTGGAGTATGTAACAATAAATGTGAAGACCTTTCCTCTCTATTTTGCTTCCTTTCTTTCCTTCTTCTTTCCTAAAGAGACTCCCATGATTTTAGAAGTCCCGATCATGCCCACTTATTTCAGTATACTTATTTCCAGGCATACATGCTGTCCTGGTCTTTCAGTCTCCTGGACAGGCTTTCATCACAACTGGTGTTCAGCTTCCTTAGCAAGACCACCAGGCATCCTTCCCAACTCACTTTCCACACCTCTGTGCAGTAGGTTACCAACTCTTTTTTATAAAGAAAGTCAAGAGACTGTGCATTCTACTACTTAGAAGGAGTGCAATTAAGTGACTGTATTTCACATGGCAACAGACAAGGTGAGCTGTTACAGTTCTGCCAGAAAAACACCACTAAACATATTTTCTAAGCCTTATGAGCTCCTTGAACGAGTGGTGGGTTTCCTTTACTGGGGCATGCCTGGGGACCTGAGGAACAGTGCCTCCATCCTCAGTCCCCACATGTCACTTAGGTAAGATGGGCAGCTTATACAAAGACAGCCTTGCACTGGACAGCTATTTGCTCAGTCCATTTCACCCACTGTGCAGATTCCAGAGAATATGGGGGGATTTTCTTCATGGTTGAATAGAGGGCAAAATACAGTCTATAACTTTCATTTTTGATTAATAGATATAAGATAATAGATATCACAAGGAGAATGTAGACCAATGCCTGTAGGTTTTCCCTTGTGTGTTATATTTAGGGTATATTCTAGCAGTGTGGTGATCTTATTCTTCAATAATAAGTAAAGCACAGCTGGAACAGTCTCATAAAGCCATTATGTTGTTAACACAAGAAAATAATGGCACTAGAAGTACTAGAGAGATGAAAAATAGCTTGGATTCTGCAGTTATCTTTCACAGCTTAATAATAATTTAACATTTTACAAAATTGATGTTACAATTTCAACTCTGTTTAGTACCATCATTACTGGACTTAAACCCAAATTGCTTTCAGCTGCCCACCACAACTGCATCTTATTAGCCTTTTCAGGAGAGCCAATTTATGCAAATCCAGTATTAGTTAAATAATTAAACTGACCCTCAACATTCATGTATAGACACTGTCTGGCACTAAAAGATGCAAGAGAAATTTAAACCTCCCATCTTCAGTGCTTAGGCTTCCATCTTTTCAACTGCAGCAGCACAATGCCTGTTTATACACATCTATCTGAATCCATCTACTTAAAAAATGCATTTAAAAATTAAACTGGTAACTGCTGTGCTTTTATAGCTCTGCTTTTCTCTCCCAAACTGGTTTTACACTGAATTTCAAGACTTCGCGCATATAAAGCACTACTGGCTACTTTCAGCTTTTGATTGAATCAACAGTGACAAAATCTGGCTGATATGCAGTCTCTCAGTCCAGAATTTCTCTTTTATGCAGACCTTTCTCCACTGTAATTACTACAGTTTTATCCCCTGAAGCTGCAGAGATGAAGACTTAGATGCACAGTATATGGCTTTCCACAGAGTTTTACCAACACTGGGATACCCAGAACAGAGTAAAGGCAGGGGAGTAGTGAATGAAAATGACTTTTCAATACTGACTGCTGGACACACACACTGCTGGACTACAGCTTCCCTGTGGCTTGACTAGGGCAAGGCAGGCAAAAATTATGTTCCCACACAGCAGTGCTGAAGAGACACTCTTAAACAATTTATAAACGCAAAACTGAGGATGACAAACAAAAATGAAACTATTTGGATGGGGATGCAAAAACAGTCACCTCTCTAGCTAGCAAAGAGAAAACGGTAATTTTACATAATGGTTCTGTGCTGCTGAACACACCCAGTCAGAAGCAACCAAATAACCAGCACTTTTTGCCATTATAGTGGTAACTGTCACCTCTTCAGCTTTATTCTGTTTTACACAGCTGAGCTGGCCTGAATGACGCCATCGTCCCTTCGATTGGCTGCGCTGGTGTCAGTTGCTGGCTTAAATGGACACAGAAGAAAGAATTCAGCATCTTGCGATTGAAATTCAGGATTGCTCGGATGCATGTGCATGTGGTGAAGCAATACAAATAAAGACCACTTTTTGTTTTGCTTCAGTGAATTGTCAAAGAGATTTAGAAAGCCAGGGGATCTCATTATGGTAATACAGGTTAAATACTTTAAAAGCATATGGTGTTACCATCCTGAATGAAGCTGTCCCTGCTGGCTCCAGGAAGCAGACAATAGGCCAGAAACACATCTCCTGTCTCTGGTCCACCAATGGGAAATGGGGATTATAAATCACCACAAGAAAACATCACATGCTATCTGGTATCAGGTAATGCCTTGTCTTTTCAATTACTATTTGACTCATCCTTTCCAGAGAGGAACAAGCTTTAGCCATGTATTCCAGTAGCCAAATGAAAACAGAGCTCTAGAATTTCTTAGGGTCCATCCTTGTCTCAATAAAACAGGATCTGTAAAGATGGATGACTGTAGTATATACAGTTTAATTCAACAAGACATGTAGAGATGGGAAATACTTCCACAGAGATGCTTTCTCCCCATGGAGAAAAAAATACCAATGAAAACCATCAGGCACAAAATAAAAACATTTTGCTTTATCACAAAACTTTAGAGATGCTTAGATACGGTCAAAAGGCCCCATCTAATTCACTGCTGACAGATTCTTCTGTGTGCAGCATGCTCATTACCACATATTTGCTAATTTTCTCCAGTAGAGAGCAGCCTCAGCATTGACCTTGCTAACTCTAAATGTCAGGTTTTTCCCCATGGGCACTGGAATAAATGTGTTGTCTCTTCTTGAAACCCAAAACAATGACATAGTGTGGTCCACAAAGACCCCATTAGTAGTCCAAGTCTGACAGACATTATCTAAGTTTTCAGAAACATGTTCTAGGTTACTGCTTTTTCAAGAGGTAAGTTGATTTGTGAGTTGCAGACAGGCAGCTGAAGCACTACAGTATTTTAAAGACAGCAGAATTTCTCAGAGATGCGCCAACTTCTGATGACTTAAGACAAGCTCCAATCAGTGATGATGGAGCCAATTACAAATTTACTGCCTTTAGTCCCTCTCCTTCAACAATCTGCCAGAGACTGCTGCTTCCAAATTTGGCAGATAATGTCTCAGCCATACCTCCCCTAATCTTTTTGCCTTCTTAACCTAAAGAAAAGTGGATTTAATTCAGTGGGTGCACTATCAGGGCAGTAACATCTGGCAAGTGTGTGAGAGAACAGCAGGAGGTGATAATTTCTTATCGCAGAAAGAATTGGCACAGCATCTTTATTGGGTCTCTCAATTTTATTTCCTATTTCATCCCCAAACCAGGGAAATTAGGAAAGGAAGGAAGGAAGGAAGGAAGGAAGGAAGGAAGGAAGGAAAGAAAGAAGGAAGGAAAGAAGGAAGGAAGGAAGGAAGGAAGGAAGGAAGGAAGGAAGGACCAGATGAAAGACATAAGACTAGTATTTTCGTCAGCACCAGATTCTGGGAGTGGTTGAAGATGGTTCCTTGTTTGTGTTTCTTTGTGGGTTTCTCTAATAAATTCCTTTACAATGTATAAATGTATAAAGATATATTAAAAAATAAAACCTTTCCTTACACAAGTGTCAGAGGATTTAGTGAGCAACTATCTACAGATTTTTCTCTTTCACAGGTTCCTGAAGGATACTGGAATACCTCAAAATTCCAGCTCTTCCTAACTTCCCTGCCACCTCTATATATGCATAAAGTCAACCCACAAAGCTGAGTAAAACACATATATACCAACCTTGTCCAGGAGACAAGCTATTTGTCTGCTATGGTTGTCTTTTTTCTTTTTATAATCAGGTTTATTTCCTTGCAATATTTTCCCCTTCTAATTTTCCTTTAACCCACTATCTGGGATGTTATCTGATTGTGCTTGTTGACATTTTCACATCTTGTACTGTTTGCCTCCATCCCTCTAACTCTACTTGCCTTGTTTACCTGTTAACTTCATGGCCCTGGAGAGCTACTGCCATCTTTCCTTTTGCTATTCATACATCTTTTTGCTTCACTGAGTCTTGTGAATGGAGACTTTGACAAGAGTATATTGCAATAAATACCCCTTCCCTAATGGTGCTGTCCTGCTGACTGCAGCTCTAGTCTTCTGCTGGAGTAACTGACTCATACCTCATCCAGTTTCCTGCCTGAACATCCTACTTGCCAGTCACTACTCTACTGCTTTAAATCACAGCCACCTGCCATTCACCAGACCTTCTTTTCACATTACCAGAACTGCAGTCTCTTCCTAACTCCCTTCATTTTCCACACTGACTCATACCTCTACTTGCTTGGTAGTCCCATCCCTTTAAAGGTTTCCACCCATTCTAATAATTCCTCACCCAAATTCACTTTCCATGTCCACAGTTCTCCTGCTCCCCCATTTATTTTAGTTTCATCTCATTAATCCCCAGCTCTCCACATGTCTGCTGGTCCCCATCTCATGGCACAAGTCAAATACTAGAGCAGGGAGCTGATATGTTATTGCACTGCAAGCACCTAACAGAACAAAGTCCCAAGCCACAGTGGAAAACTGTAATCAATAATGGACACATCACAACATTTGCTAAGTGGCCTCAGAGCTTTCACAGTTGTGGTGGGTTGAACATGTTATTCTGTATTAAAACTGTGGTTGAGCAGCCATAACAGTACAGTGATGTATGTAAAGGGTACGTTTGGTTTCCTCTTTCTGTTCACATACAAAATTTTAAAACAGTAATTTGTACCTGCTCAAATAGATATTCAGTAAGAATGATCCAGTGGTTCTCTTTTGTGCTATTTTACATGCTCATTTGCAAACACAAACCTTCCATTGCATATTTTATAAATGAAAAATTACATTAGTTTGGAAGCAACAGAAAGGAGATTCTGTATATCAGAATTGAGATTCTGTACATAAGCTTCTACACAAAAGGTATTTAGTACAGATGGGCACATTCTAAATATACTTTAGATGGATGATATGTCACGTTAGAACAGACAAGGTTGAAGAGATGTCTGCAGGGACACAGCCCGAAGAAAAAGTAGGGATTAGCTTGTCAATAAAGATGTAAACAGACTGCTCTGAGGCAGCCTCATTTCTGACATTAGAGAATATTAAATGGTTTGTTGGCAAAGAGCTTGTGCAGAAATTGGGGCAGGCTGTCAGCACCAAAATCTGTTCATTCCACTTTTTCAGTAGTTATTGCCTGTCAGGCAAAGAATCCGTGACATTACAGGGTTAAAAAACCCAATCGTACATAAGCATACAACAGTAAACCCAAATGTAATTCATTAGAGAAAGTTATATCTGACATTGTAAAAAGCGGACTTAGCTAAATACAGACATCATGTGAGTATCAACTACATTTATGTGAGACTGTATCTTCAAATAGGTATATGAGCAGCTTGTGCATTTATCTCAGCTCCTAGAACTTCTGTAACAAACTGTTATAATGGACTCCGCATGCAAAAGCAGCCGTGTCTTTAAAAACAAACAAACAAAAAAAAAAAGGCAGATCTTGTTTTTTTGAATGAAAAGAATCTGCACTTTAGGAATTTTGTGAAACACTGTGGTATGAAACCATTCAGAGAAGCATAATAAGCAAAGCACCTATATAAGGGAATACTGCTAATCTGGAAGAGTCTGCCCAGTGCTAAATCCCACTGAACAAACACTGGGGAGGAAGACAATTAATGCCATGATATAACATCACCATTCCCTTGCTGTAATTTGGTAAGTAGCCTCTCTATTCACCTGGCCTTCCCCAGTTCTGTTCTACTCTTAGAATACCAGAAGTCATATTACACTCTATTTCGCTGCTGAATAACTATGGTTAAACAAAACATTATTAGTTGATCCAGTGATATAGATCATAATCACTAACATGACAGCATCTTTTTCTCTATCAGGAACATCCTTCTGCTATCAAGACTACCAACCTACTAAATAAGAGAACCATAGAATGGTTAGTGTTGTGAGGAACCTTAAATCATAGAATCATAGAATTTCTCGTCCTTGTACCAAAGTTTAACAACAGAACTGGCAGAAGGTATTTTCTCTCTGCATATTTTACCAGGGGAAAAAAAAGTATCAGTCCAAATTAAAGGCAAACTATTGTTTAATATACTAGTGCCAACTTCTGCAACATTTTCAACCTGACAGTGACACTCATTCCTGCTCAGAACTTAATGCTCTTCATACGGACTTCAAAACAGCGAAAACAGAGTATCAGCCTGCACATGGACATGTGCAGCTGAGTTTTTTATTTTGTTTCTTTAAAAATAACTGAAGAGCATTTTCAAAGATATCCTTTCCAATAATCATGTCTTACCTGCATTATCAGTTGTGAACACAGGTATGCTTCAGTGTTTGCTGTTTGATACACCTTTGCCATAACTATTGTTTTTTCCAAAGGCTCTCATGCTTTCTCCAGTCTCTGGCTGTAATCTTACATTCGGTACAGTAAAAATAGAAGACACTGTAAAAAAGAGTGTCAGTTCAGAAACTGTAATTTCTCTTCGCAGTAAAAGCAATAATTTTAAAATAATTTTTTAACATATATGGCAAACAACACAGTAAACATATATAGCTTTTACATATACCACCTATTTCTGCAAGTAAGCACTGTACAAATTCTAAATGGAAAGAAGCTCAATGCATTATGATGGAAGTTCTATGATGCAAATATTCTTAACTGCATGCATCTTCAAAAAACCTGTTTCCAGACTGTGTGTGTTTATTTGTCCTCTATGCCACCATACAACTAATAACTTCCACTTTCAAATTTCTGCTGAGAGAACTTAGAAATAACTAAGAAGGTAAAACATGCAGCAAGGTTTTTCAATAATTTGATACCACATATTACATCTTCAGAATCTTGATATCAGATTCAGTTCAGTAGAACTGAACTATCTTGTTTGACTTTCTTTTTTGAATTACTAAAGACAACCAGGCTTGTTAAAAATATCCCAACAACTCAAAAATCTTTTACGTGAAGCGATCCCCTTTTGCACGAGCTAGAAAAACCTTGACAACTTCCGTGTCACACCAGGCAACTAATTATTAGGAGGAATGATGATAATTATCACAGGAATCAAACTGCAAATGGCTAAGGACTAACACATTGATAATATGAAAACTCATTTTTACTTAGGATGCCTCAGTCTGAAGGGGAAAAATCGTAACTTTTAATATATCCTGAAAACAAACCTCCATATAACAATATTCTCAAGAGAGCTGCCACTGCATGATTCCATAAGGAAATGCTAAAGAACTAATCAGAGATGTAAGAGTTTTCTTTCTTGCACTAACAACTGGCATACCTCTAAGTTTTTGGAACTACTTTTTCATCCATATGTCTTTAAAAGACCTGGCTATTGCTTTATGCACAGACCTTCCCACTGTAGTTTGACATCTCAACTTGCATTTCTTATTCTGCTCTCCTTGGTAACACACACTGTGAATGGCAGATATACTATGCAAATAAATGAATATGAGGTCTCAAATACAGAAGTAAAAAGGGGGAGGACTGATCTTTTTTTTTTATATCTAGAAAATTACAAGTAAACATATTTAGTAAAAGGAATTAATCTATAGATTACTGCTCAGTTTTGAGATAAATGAAAGTTATGCTGCATGATAAATTGCGTTGTATTCCCAGACAAGGTGTTTTTAGCAGAACGACACTACTCTTACCTTTTAAATGTACTATTTTCAGAAACTGAAAGTGCCTACCTTTTAGACAGAGCTTATCTGGAAACTGAACTTTCAGCCCAACTGAAATTATGCCTGCACTTGAAACTTAACCAAGTAAAAAAAGCAAAATTGTCCTTCTCACATAAACTAACTTTGCACATATTTTTAAAACAGACCCCATTAAAAAATTACACTGTAAAGTATTGCATAGAATATAAATATATAGTAGTAAAGATCAAAACCAGAACATGAAGTCAAACAATTCATTTTTACTTTTTCAGTGTAGGCAGAGTCACCATACATTTGTGAAATATTGTGATTCCAAGGAAACAATTTTCTGATGGGAAACAATTTGACAGATTCATTCCACTTGCCTTTCTACCTGCACATGAGTCTTTCCCTGGTTTTTAGTGCTAAATCCTCAAATTTGCAATTCAGCATGAGGACCAAATTGGACAAAATATATTCCATGATGAATACTATTCACTACAGAGATTTGCAAAATCACAGTGATGTCCAAATTAGAAAGCAGCAATTTTGTTTGTACATAAAGACTCAATATGTTTATAACTATATTTAACTATCAATAGTGTTTCTTGATGTAAAATATTAGCACAGAGAACTAGAATCACAAAAACTGGTAATTTCACTACACAGTAAACATTTTCCTAACTCTCCAAAGTATATGACTTCTTTGTTTTGTAAATATGTTTACAAGTATATCCAAGTCATACTAAATAGAGGTGATTGTAGTATTTGATACTGTGATTGTCCTTTCTTGCATCTGGATTTATGCTTTATAATGATTATCTACTAGACACAGAAATAGTCTTTCTGTAACTCAAAATTTTACTGGAGGCATTTAGAAGAACCTTGCTTTAAAATATAATGATTTTTCATCTTTATTCTCCCCCCTTCAAAAGGTTTCACTGCTCCTGATGTTTAACGTTATGCAAAGACGTGTTTCTGCCAATGAATATCGCCTTATGGTTATGCTTCTGCAAATAACCTGCTGTGAGCTGATAAAAGGATTAATGCAGCCAAAATTCTTAATCTGTGAAATTACAAATTAAATTCTCATATTAAAAATACCACCCTGAGGTATTTTTTGTGGTTTTAATTCCCCTCTGGTGTTCTGCATACATTGTGCTTGTTAATGACTAGGACAAGACGGTCTCTGTTGGCAGCCTGCTGCAGAGTGATAATGTGTAGGCATTTACTTCACTGATAGAACTGGATTTAGCCACTGACTGATAAACTAAGTGGCAAGTGGGTAATAAGTCCATATTAACAGCAAAGTACTACTGCAGAATTCAGAATTCAAAATCCTGGCTAGACTAAATCACACAGTCAGAAGGATTGAGATGTCACCACTGCAGAGTGATTTTTGTTTTCCATTTAGTGGAAATAGGATAAATGAACTGGCATTCTTGATGTTTCATTACTCCTGAAGAAAAGAATCTCTTTGTGTCAGTTTCTGCAAAGGCAGACTTTCAACAGCAGCCTTAATTTACACTGAATCTTAAAATTTTCTGCTTATCAAGTACCACAGTCAGCAAACTGAGTGGTGGGTCACCATGGCAGAGGAGGAAACTGGGAATCTTTTTGCAGAACAAGAACACGGTCTATGACAGTGATGGACAGAAATTATTGGTGCTATTTTGGTTTTAATGTTCATATTCCACAAATGGAAGAGCTGGGAGTAGGGTAATTGGACAGCTAAGCCACAGAATCAGCTCAAAATGTGACTACTACAGCTGCTGAGGATGTAAAAGACAAACTTTAGGAAGATAAAAATTTTCGTACCGACACTGCTGTAAACAGATTCTAATGTGGATGAATATTCAGAAAGAGAGCTTAGTTTTTAGACACAAACTTTTAAATTAGCCATAGTTACACAGACATATTACATTGTTGCATCTCTGAACTTTCTGCCTTGAGGTACTGGATTTAGATCTTCTGCGAAAGGATGCATGTTTGAAAACAGAAAAGAACATACAGTGCTGTAACACAAGCATGCGTCTCTTCACCATATTGAGTTAAAGCAAAATGCTGACTGTTATTCCCTTGTGAAACCTTTTTTTAATAGCTGAACCTTCTCTGAATAAAAAATACCATTCATTATGCTATTTTTTGCCCTGAATAAATAGCATTGTGCTTTTAACACTGAAAAACAACATGCAGACATATGATACAAATGATTTAAAATTACTAAAAGATAACTGAAAGCATACACGATGATAGCAACATTTCTGCCAATACATTCTGTTTAATAAAAGAAGCAAAAGGATGTATGTAAATAGTGAAAGCATTCTTAGTTAAGAATATCATCTGCCATCCTCTTCGTACACAGTCTAATTCAGCAAATTAACTGATTGTTTACTTTGTGTTTTCCAGACTTCTGAATGCTGAGTCCTTTCTTAAAGGTTACTGTTATAACTCACAGAAATTCTGTGAATCAAACACAGCTGGATTTTTATCCTGTGTGCTGCAGCTAGTTAAGAAGTACTGTATGTTATAAAGTGAAAAGCACTAAATATGTAAATTGCATTTTTCCTTTTGCTTTATGACAATTCAGAGAATTCTATTGGCTCCACACATAATCAAATTAAATCATAGCAGGCTGCAGACTGCAGAGCAGAGATAGCAAAAAAAAAAAAAAAAAAAAGAAAACCCATCTTGTCCTGTGTCAAGCTAACTATGTAATTTCAATCTACACAATTGCAGTCACGTATTTTGTGTGTGGCTGTGTGTGTCCATGAAGCTGTCTGCATGTGAGGGTTAGCATACACATATGCATCTGTCTGAACTAGAATCTTAGTTTTTAATCGATTTGGGGGTGGTTATACTCACTATCAGTTAACTCCCATAGCCGTGGGGGCAGATCACTGAAGTACTCGTGGCTCAGAGCTGCCTGTGCTGACAATCTGTTCTTTGGGAAACACTGGAGTAGTTTGGAGGCTAGATCTTCTGCATGGTTCACACAGCTCAGCCTGAAACACAAACAAGAACGTTTTTCTGAAAAAAAGTGTCATTTTTCTGTTTACTAATTTCACCTTCAGTCAGCACAGTTGAAACACCAAGCCTTAACAGCCAGAAGCGCTACCAGGAAAGCTATTCCTCAGGTTAGGGAGTTGATGAATTATTTCTGTATTGACAGCTCAAAATTTATACAAATTCTACAACTACAGAGCATATAATATACCATATCACATATGCCCTGCCTAGTATGCTAAAGCATCATAAGCAACAGCATCTTGAAAGCAAGTGTTTTGATCCTTCCACTTACATTTTATTGAGCATACTGGCAGACTGAAAACTTACAGTGTTGGAAAAAAATGCTTATTACTATCTAAATGCATGAAATCCAAGCTTACAATAACAGCAACATTCACACAACTTTGTGAAGTATCAAATTTTAAAATCCAGTGATGCTTAACATGCAACACATGCATCATGTTTCACAAAGACTTTCAGGAAGTACTGACTTCTTACTTGTTCATACATTCACGTGGCAGGGAGTTGACTCTTCATTAAGTATTAATGCAACGCAAATATTAAATTTAAGTGAGTTATCTTTTCCAAGCTTCCTACAGAAATCAGAGAAAACTTACTGTTTCACTGGGAGCTAAATCCTTGTGAATATTACAAGAAAATATGATCTAAAAGTAATAGACTTGAAGGGGAGAGAGTAAAATGGTAATCAGCAAGATGTGGCCGGGATCTAGTAATCTATAGCTGCCTCCTAAATTTCCAAATCCACCACACTTTTTGTAATATGCAGTCAAAAAAATACATGCTGAATCTTGTCGACATCATGTTGCTATTATTACTAGGAAACTTCATAAATTCAACCATGCCGTTGCTCAGTAAATATCTCTCATTGAGTAAGTGCTGAAGTCTATAAAAAGTCTTTTCCATGGTCTGGTTTCCTAAAACTACTAGATAGTAGATTACAGTCCAAAATAACACAGCATTTGAAAAAGATTATGTTATCCTCTAAAATCAATAATTCTACAGCATGTTTCATGCAAATATTCATTTTCGTCAGCTCAAGCTGACTTTCCAGAAAACAAATTCAAGAAGATGGAGTAAACAGCATTACTCTTTTACTGGCATAATTTATATGAACTAGTATAGGCACAGGTGAAAACTGTCTCTTCAACAAGGAACAGACAACACTGAAAACACTACATAAAAAAAAAAAGATTACTACAGAGAGAACCTTAAGTTACAAATGTCATAGACACAACTTTTTGTCCATGTCCCTACTAGAGTCAGTGTGAAAAATAAAAAAATTAGAAGTCAGAAGCATCTCTACTCAGCTATGTACTGGCATATGTATGATATGCTGATATTTGCAATCACTCAAAAAATATGCCACTGGCTATCTTTTTAATTTCTAGCAACTGTATGCTAGATAGAAATTTGAATATTGTGCCTATCTGATCTCTTCTTGAGAACTGGCAGGATATGTGTCCAGAAATTACCCAGAGATGAATTGCTTAGGAGTGCTGACCTCTTTAAGACATTTATATCTCATCAGTCATAATCTTCTTGAATTCCCAGGATTAGATTTCAGAATTGCTATTTCAGGTTTAACAGATGCTGGACTCCAGTGTTTGTGATGGGCACATGTTTTTCTGTTTTCATTTTCAGTTTGTGATAAAAGAAAAACATCTTGAATGAGTCACTGCTTATAAATTACATCATAAATTAGAATAATTCCAGATCATTTAAACTATCAAAAATGTTCATTAAACTTTTGTGAAAATTACAGATAATTTCATTATAGAACACAGCAAAATACCAAGACAAAAGGTTATTATTAAAGATGAAAAGGAAAAGCAGGGGTAAATATTCAAGGAGAATTGGTTTTAATTCTTCTACATCCAGAATTTCCATGGAATGGTGATTATATTGAGTCTATGAGGCCTGTCTTGAGTCCTAACCCCCTCTGCACCAATTAATCGTTCAGAGCTTCTGTCAAACCATTTCACCAACATAATTTTTCCCCACAGAGGTAGCTGCAAGCTTTTTAGGAACTACAGTAAACCTGCTCTGTCTTGAATGAGAACTACTGTTAATTCAGAAATATGCAGTCACTTAAGTAGTGAAATATTACCCTCACATAGAAGAATGACATTCCTTAGCTGATCCATACATAGAGTGGAGATGCTAATTAAGTAAGAAAAAGTGAAGCAAAAGAAAATAACATTCAAACATTAACAAATTCTGACTGGCAGGTGAAATTACGGATGACATCTGTAGTTCTTCGAACAGAGTGATGCTGACATTTTAACTGTATTAATGGTCACCAGTGTACCTGGCATATTGCTAAGATTTTTTTGCAAGAAATTCTGAATAGCTAATATAAATTGAAAGTGTTTTGAATAGGAACAGTTTGGAAAGCAAAAGTCACCTTCCTAGTTTAGACACAGAAAAGATACATGTTTACTGAAATCAGTGGAGAAACCAAAGATAAACATCAAATAATCAGCAGATTATACATTAACATAATATAAATCCAACAAAAATATCTAGGGCTGCAAAATAATCACATCAACTAATTAAATAATTATGACTAAAACAGTCATAATTAGAACTAGTTTTATAATTAATAAATAGAAAGAAGACAATTCATTGCAGTCAATCTGCTATAAGTATTAGATCTATCTGCCCTGATCACATTCCAGGTAGTGCTGGGCGTGAGCGGTTGGTGTTAGTTGTTTGTCAGTGCTTTGAAGATACCAGTTGCTACATTATTAGTATTATGTTTCCAAACATTTATAGATTTTAAACTCAGAAGGGACCACAATGATCAAGTGTCACCTCTTGTGTAATATAGGCCAAAGAAGATCATCCAAGTAACTCGTGGATGAAATCACCACTTCCACCTAGCTCAGCTGTATCCGTAAAGTTCTACATTAAAATTCCACTTTTGTTTATGGAGCTTTACGCAGCAATGAAAAAATTCTTCTCCAAAACATGTGTCTTCTGGAAATCAGCACTGCAAAAAGCACATGCATGTAGGCTCCTAGGGTTGTCACAGTATTAAAAACTGATGCCTTAGTGGAATGCATGACTAATTTTTCTGCTTTGTTTAAAGACAAGCTATTCTTTACTTATGAAAAACATGCTGTATGATTGTGTATTAAAATTGCATCTGCTACACAGAATTGATTGGAAAACCCCATTTAGTGCATAACCTCTGCGGTCAGAACATTAGAAAGATTGCTTTGTTTCTCTCCTTTTTTTTGGTTTTTTCTTTTTTTTTTGCCAACAGTCTCTTTAAAATATCCTCCTTAAAACATTAACAATTTGTCTGATTTAAGTTTGAAACCTGACTCCTCAATAGAGACAAAGGCTAAATTTTCTGATGGAGTTCAGTAGTTAAATACCTAATAGAGAAGTTAACAAAAAGAACTGAAGAAAAAAAAAGATTTCATTTTTAAATACACCTCTTTCAGTACGAGACAGGATGGAATGTCATACAATATGGCTTTGTGTCTAAAACATAATAGCATGTTTTGTCTCACAGCAGTTGGGCCATATAGGAACTTGGCATGCGTGATATGGCAAGTCTCAATATTCACGCTTCACTTACTGTCACACTAATCACTGAGGAATAGTTACTAGCCATGACAGCATACATACTTTCAGAAAATGTGGTGTACAGCAGAATACAGAGAAACCTTTAGCCATGAGCATTAAATAATGTGTAGATATTATTTTGAGAAATAATGAGAATATATTTACACACCTACTCTGATGACATTTGTGAAACACATTGATTTTCAATTTAATCCCAAGTGCTATATACAGCATTAGCTCAAGAAAAACAAACACCATATGAACATGTCTTACTTGAAACATATATGAATATGACTAGACTTGAGCAGTTGTAAATCTCATCGGATTACAAGAATTTGATTTAATTTCAGAAAACAGACTTAAATGTCTTTCTACTGCAGAGGAAGGTCAGTATTTGGTCAAGCAGAACATGACTAAGATCACTGAAGTTTGGTTTAAGCTCTGGAGAAAAAAAAATGGAGCATGTGCAGTGAACTTCTGAACTTGGGGTGATTTGCTTTTAAATGCAATGAAGAAGGCAGTTCAAATTCACATTAATAATTAAGACAAATGGGCATTAAAACAAATGGAGATAATATGCTGTCTATATGCTCCTAGCAGCATGAGGTAAATACTTCCCAAAGCAAAAATCGTTTACTGTGCACATTTTCCACGTGAAGATATGATTCTTGCAGAGTTTCATTAATTCATTTCTCAACTGGCATTTATAGCATGGCCTAGAGGAGTGAGGCACCTAATTCCTTTTGGAAATCTCAGCTGTTTCTTTATTCTAAGCAAACTCTTGCAACCTGAAGTGCTGAAAGACAAAACCACAGTTAACCTGAACAATCACACCATTTAGCAGAGTTTAAAGTTTAATGGAATGAAGAGAACTGACAAATTGGTGTAAATCAGAGGCCATATGGCAACCCTCACGGCTCATTTCACAGAGGATGCTCCGGTTCCCTCAACAACAGGGCTCCTGTACAGTCCCTGTGGTACCTTGCCTCCCAGCACACTGCCACAATGGTTGTATTCCCCATTTTCACCCACGTCTGCTTGAGGACAGCAGTCTTTCCCTCTCATCCCGGGCTTTAGCCTCTCCTGAGTTCTGTACAAAACCGTACACCACCGTTAATATAGTTTGCAAATTCTTTGTCTTCCCATTGTCTTCTAACCAGCTGATACAGAAATGCCCTCATGTGCCGTGACAGTTTATACCTCTGAACACTCACGCGATCCTAGTGGCAGCAGCTATGCGAAACACGAATCAGAGCAGGGCCTACCGGAGCAGCATTTCCCTTTCACAAACTCCAACAGCCTCTTCTGTTGTTACCGCCATGCCGAGAACACCTACCGTCTTCAAAGCCCTGACGTGCCAGCTCCAGCGTGCAGGAGCCGCTTCCCTAATGTGCCTGGTGTGCCTCCACGGAGCTTTTGTAGAGTTTATTTAGCCATCAAGAAACCACCACAACAAGTGAACGCAAGTTTTGATGCGAGGCTTTTAGCTTTTGATACAGATGAAGGCGTAAAGCAGTACCACAAGACAAGAATCTAATGGAGCAAAGATGTTACCATTTTTTCAGTGTTTTACACAAAGGGTATCGAGGACTAAAACTGATGAACAAAGAGAGACAAAACCATTTGAAGGCTCACTAAAGCAGAGTTTTACTTGTTGCTATCAATCACAGAATACAGAATTTGCTCTACAGTATACTATAGAGGTACTTCAATCCAAACTATACGGAAGATAATATAATCAAACAGAACCCCTGTGACATGTCACTGCTGGGATTGCACCCCACACCTGCATGGGAATGCCAACAGCAGTCCTGGGTTGTGCACATTCCTTAGAAAAGTCATGTCTCCAAACACCTGATGCCCCTCTTGCTCTTCCCAAATTGAGATGCTGGCAATAGTTTAGATTCAGAAACACTGAGCTCTCTACACATGCAGGATGGGAAAATCCAGTCTCCAGGCTCCCTAGACCATCACTTTAATTGTACTCTTCTAGCTCAGCACTTGAATAAAAGCAAGATTGCCGTGTTAGCAGAACATCACGCTCTTAGGGTGGGAGCTAGGCTGGGACAAAGCCTGCACTAACGTGGCTATACTGCTCCCAGTGTCTGTCCCTGCTCTGTGCTCCTGCTGAGCACTGTACTCCACAGTCTTCAGACCATCATGATTTCCACGATGGTGTATGAAACCATCTCTTTGGAAATTTAAAAATTAGTTTGATCCCCTTTATCTATATTACCATATTACAGCGTGAGCAGTCTTATCCATCGAAGTACTGAAAACGTGGTCAAAATATTTATTATTACAATAAAAGCCATGACAACCAATGATAAGTATTCACTGATACAGAACAGAGATAAAAATAATAGTGTCAGTGTTTGATTCCTTGGCATTGCTGTTAATGGAGCAGAGGTCAGAGCCCCATTTGGAAAGCTGTGGAGGTAAGTTCATTCAGTGCATTCCAGGAAGGTAATAAGAACCCTGGCCTGTCTGAACTAATTCTCACTTGACAGTTGCACAGATGCCATGACTTGGAAAGCAGCCAAGATGAATAGCATTTCATGAAAAAAGGTGAACATAACAAATGACAGTTCTAACAATATAGACAACTAGGTTTTCTATTTTAAGTAATACAGACTTAGCCCATGGTATATAATGGAATACACAGATTTTTAAAAGAACCTACTGATCCAGGAGGTAAACCAAAATTACAGTTGCAGCTCCTGAACTTCTCAAAACAGAGAATTAAGATGCTTAAACTGCTCATGAGTCACATTAGGCTTCAGACTCAGTTTGGTCACACCTAAGCTAGACAATGAAGTGATCCAGCCTCTCAAGGTGATTCACTTTTGACAATAGCCATTATGCTCAGTTACAACTTGATCATTTGTATGTGTCATCACTGAGTGCAACTCAAGACAAAATCTTAGATACGAGTCTATTTCTCCCTGATTCTTTTGCACTAGATTTGATGTGTTTTAGTGTCTGTTTCAGATGTATTACTGTGTTTCTTCAACACAACGATGCTTGTGATATCCAGCTTGGAAGGTCTGCTTCATAGAGGAAGCAGAAAATTAACACCATTACAGAACACATCACTTTTAAAAACTGAATTTGGTTGATTTGATGTTTAAAGGCTAAGCTTAAAGAGTCAATATACAATAGACCTAAAAGCACCCTGACATGCACCCAGGCTAGCTCTTGCTCAGAATAAATATGCTGAGCTACGAAACCTTCCAAAGAAACCCAGCACCAACTATTGAGAGCTCCGGTCAGGAAGACTGCTTATACTGTTCGTTGACAATATTGCAGACATTTTTCCTACCTGTTCCTTCCACTTCTGACACAGAGTTAGGTTTACATTCGATGCTTGGCATCTTTTTGCCAGGATGACATATGCTGGAGCATCAAATGAAGCAAGAAGTATGGAGCCTACATGGTAGACACTAAAGTGAAGAAAAGCTTATTGAAACAGTAAATATACAATATATGTCCATTGATAATATACCCAAAGCTCTTGAGAATGTGGTTTTCTGTGATATGATCATATAACTTCCTTAATTCCTAGGAATTCTGAGATTGTGATAGTCCAGGCAACATGACTGCTGGGTACAGTGTTTTGCTACTGTTTAAAATCAGAAACAACTCATTAAACTAAAAGAAGACTACCTTAAGTAATTCACATTATTTCACTCAGTTTTCAGCAGTTTCTCTTAGATACTGGTATTTCCCAGAAAAAGTATTTCCTAAGAAATTTTAATTAGATCGTGCATTACCATTTTGTCCCAGAAAGAATTCAGCAATTACATCTTTTTGATTTTACATGCCACCACCAATCAACTATTTTAATTCTTTCAGCATCCCAATTAGGCCAGTATTAAAGATACTAATTATGGAAGACATAGGGCATTACTTACACCACAACAGACCACTACAGAATATGCCAGATTTAAAGTTTCCTGAAATACCGTTCTTTGCTGTAAGTGCAATTAATGAAGAAAAACAACACAGTGGTGACATCTAGTCAGAAGCTTTTGATTGTTTTGGAATTCTTTAAAGGGCGTGAATCTTCTGATCAAGGTGAATGTTTTTTAAAGGCTGTCTTTGTGCACCTCAGCAAGTTGAACAGAATAATCTTGGAAAATAAACAGAGCTAAAAATAATTACTAACACCCCAATCATTTTATGGGCTATTATTTCACCAGAAAATGGAGAAAATATAACTTTAATCCTGAACAAAACTCTTCAAGGTTTATGTTCTCTATAAACCTTTCACTGAGAACTGAAAATATAAGTTAGTAATGCAATAAATGCCCTAACAAATATATCAGATTTTTCACTTAATGCTTTTTACAGGCTTAAACCAAACTGAGTGAAAGAAAATCACCTTTTACAGTCTGACTCTTAAAGGAAGAATGCCTTTCTGTTATGCTTTTTAAAATAAGGCATGGTGAATTTATATCAAGTTCAGTGAATCTTGGGGCATGATAAAAGGAAGAAAATATAGCAGGAGAGTTAACATTCCATAGTATTCTTTCTTCATATATTTATTTCCTCACTGGCTGGGCATAAGCCAAAAA